>JANEYF010000838.1:0-15000 GCA_029963845.1 Rhamnusium bicolor
GTTTTTGATCATTCTGTGTAAATAGATTTGTGCATTTCTATATTTTTTCTTTTTAGTGTATATTCACCGTAGTACTTGTATTTGTCCTACCATGTAATTGGAACTTGTTCTGTTCAGTAGATTATTTTGAAATAAACAAATTAACTGATTTACCAGCTCGGTTTTATTTAAGGTAAAGTACATTAATAATAAAATCGATATTTCATAAAACTGTATTGAAATATTTATTAAATTTAGAAATTTATTTTGAAGCAGTGAGACCGTTACTTTCCGGACTCGATTTATTCCCTCTTAATAAAAAAAAATATTTACTTACATAAATAAAACAGGTTCTTAGTTTAAAATAGTATGTACCTACTAACATTCTTATGGTTTTGATATGGCATGATTTAGTCAGTTGATGAAATAACAATTTTGGTACTTATTCTAAATGCAACATTGTGAGTCGCAGTTAGGATCTTCGACAAAAGTAGTAACTTTTAATTACTCTTTTTAGTAATTTACTTCCTTTGTTCGCACAAAATTGAATTACGGATTTATCATTTAGTCATACTAATTTCTCTTACACAAGACGGTGCAAATTACTTTATCTTCAGCTCCATCGCTTTTAAATGACCGGAGAGGACAGTTATCTATGTCTGCGTGACGATGCCAGAGATTATCACTGAAACAGGTTAGTTCAAAGAGTATTAAAGTGATACTTGAATATTACTGAGCTATCATGTTTCAATACCCCCCTTTGCAAGGGTACCCACTGGTTTAACAAAATAGAAAAATTCCCTGACTTTCAAGATTTGCCAGGTGGATTTTTTAAATTGTAGTCCCTTGATCACCATTAACACTTCATTTGAAAACTGTTGACCTTCCATTTGATTTTATTTAATTGAATGAAAAAAAAATTGAAGAACTTAAATGTTTAAATATATCCTATACTAGATTGGTAAGACGGCTCTCATGGTATAAGCATTTTAAATTAAAAAATCCCAAGAAAATATTTTTATTTTTTATTATTATATAAAGTAATAGCTGTATTAAAACAAAAAACTTAAACATGATTATTCTAACAGAACAAACTTAACGTAGTTGCACAAATTTTGCATCATTTGATAGGTACATTATAAAAATACATAGAATTTCTTCTAATAATTCATGACGTATGTTCTTAAATCATTTAATCTACCATCTAACTTATCCGACTCATATTTTGCATTTCCTCAAAACGTTTTTTCTTTTTTCACCAGGATAGAAGTTTCCATACGTGCCTTTCTTTCCAATTTTACTAATTCGCTAGTATTATTCATTCCCTTTTTTTTTTCTAATGCCCTCTTATATACACGAATCTTTAACATATCTTTTAAAACTATTGTTAATATTTATATTTATTACTCCCCCCAGCACTAGCAATATTGTTGTAAACTATTCTTTGAGGTTAATGTAGATTCTTGTAGATTTTCAATTAATAAATTTATATTTATTGAAAATGTTAACGTTTTTAATTAAATAATTAATTTTTACATATTAATTCTAGTATCTAAAATCGGTTTTTTAAATTGTAAAACCGGTTTTCAAATTTTACAAATTTATCAAAAAAAAAAACTATTTTTAACTCGTTTTAAAAACCTCTAGCCATATGCAACCTTCAACGTAAACCTATACTTAGACTATACAGTAATTAATGCAATTAACATTATATTTGATTGTACATCAATATATTTTTTATCACCAAAGGGGTGTTGCCCTGACAGTAACAAACAAACTGAAAAGAGTTTTTTTTACATTTTCTTGTGGTGAAACTTTTATATGGTTATACAAATATGCGCCACTTACATCAGGTAACCGTTGAACAGTCTTTTTCACAGTATAAATGGGTATATAATGGAAGGCGCCGAAGTTTAACATCGGATCATTTTTTTAGAACAAATATAAATAATATATTTTTATCCTAATGGTTCGTAGTCACCACATGAATCTATTTATGGTAGTGTTACATCCACCAATTGATATATCCACACCTCAAATGGCTTGTTTAGAACCATTAGTTGCCATTTAACTTTGAACATTAGAGACTTCACTAAATACAATTATTACAAGGTAAGATATTGTATTATTGTGCATGAAAATGGTTATATTGTTCGTGTCGCCTAGATACGATCCTGGTTTTGATGTCATGACGACATCGGATCCGACGCCTGCATGGATATCAGCGCCCTCCGGTCATTTAAAAGTGGCGACGCTGTAACCACTAGACACTAGAGCATAATTATTCACCATAATACGTAATATTTTAGAAACAGAGAATTCATCGATAATTCAGTCTATAAACAGTGCTCTGCGGTGTAATTTTTTGATAGAATTAAAAAAATACTAACCTAATATTTCGATGTTTTGAAACGTGTGATATTTTTATAATGTTGACAATTAACATATCACTAGTTAAATGTTATCAGGTTCAGTTTTTCAGCAGGACATTAATTTAGAAAAATCTCACGTTTTTGTGTCGAATAACCCGCTAAAGCCAGTCAAACGTAAAATTCCCACAAACAAATTAATTATTTATTTATGCGAAGAAAACAAATAAGACGGATGTGTGTATAACACCAAGCAAGTCGTCAGACACTTTATCAAACATTCAATGAAATAATTGTGAAAATAACGGAAGTTTATTTTACAAAGTGCATAGATAACACACATATTTTATCAAATAATAACTAATAAATTGTCAGTCATTGTACCGGAGAACATATCGTAATGTTATAGTTCAAAACTGTTGTGGGCGACCTTTATTAAATTAGCAGGAAGCGGGTAATATGCACAGTAGTTTATAAATTTGAGGCAATTCGTAAAATGTAACGGATTTTCTAACGCTTATATAAATGGCAGTGGCGGTCTTAAAACATTTTTAATATAATGTAATACTGTGCTTTATATCGAATCACCCCTTGCTTGCTGTTGTAGATGCTGATGGTAAACATTTAATAGTAATAGCGTAGTAGTAGTTTCCGTAACCTAGCTGTACTTGATATAACTGATATCACCGCTTTTGCAATACATAAACTCTTGCTTGGTTTTCTTTGGTTGCTTACTTGTAATATAGGTTAATATTTACGTTGCACTATATAACATAACTGTTGTGTATATATTTATATTTTTTTTATTCTTTTGCGAGGCAGTCCTAAATAAATAGAGTAAGTGACGTTGAACTTCTGCCTTTTATTTAAAGCAAATATATATGTAAGTAAATCTGCTTGTACACCGAGAATCATTTTCGGCAGGTAAGGTGAGATTGTTCATTGCTACGCAAACGACAACCACATACACAGACCGCCTGGCATTCCGTTTCTTTTTCACTGAATTAGCTTCTATCACAATAACCTACGCCTCCCTGATCTGGTGGCACAAGGCCGGAAAAGGAGAGGCGATGAGATAACTAGGCAAGTTGCAAAGACTTGCATGTCTAGGGATCACGGGAGCAATGTCAACAACGCCGACCGCAGCCTTGGAAATACTGCTATGCCTACCACCACTACACCTCGTGGTGGAGAATGAGGCACTCAATGGCAGCATACAGGCTGAAAACAACTGGGTATGGGACCATCCCAAGGAGAGGATACCATACTGAAGTATTCCAACATGTAGGAGAAAATCGTCTACTCGATATGCAGTCAGACAGAATCAGCACAACCTACAACTTCACAAAAACTTTCAGGGTAAAAATACTTGAACGGGATGGAGAAGGAGGCAGGATGCAAAGACAACCAAATGATACCATCTGGTATACTGACGGATCAAAAACGTCAAGCAGTACTGGAGCAGTAGTTGCGGGAGAACAACCAGGGACAGACATCAGCTTGAACCTTGGAAGTATCGCAACAGTGTTCCAAGCCGAAATCACAACAATAGACGTCTGTGCACAAGAAATGATACGGAGGGCAGACAAAAATAAGAGAATCCGCATCATCACTGAGAGCCAAGCAACCCTCAGAGCTCTAGAAGCAGTAGAAATACGATCTAAAACAGTAAAAGACTGCCTGGAGTCCCTGGAGAAACTAGTGTACAACTGGAGTGGACACGAGGACACCAAGGGAAATACGGGAAACGAAAAAGTAGACATGCTAGCCAGAAAAGGCGCTAAATCAATTCTAACAGGTCCCGAACCGACTTGCGGTATCTTATAGCACCGCGAGAGGATCGTAAAGGAACTATTAAGACAGAAACACTACTCGCACTGGATAGAGATGCCGGGAATGAGGCTGATCACGCTTGTTCATCAGAGAAATATCTAGAGCAAGGACCAAAGAAATGCTAAAGCTGAGCAGAAAACAGCTGAGGTGTGCAGTGGGAATAATAACAGGACACTGCACACTAAACAAACACCTAACCAACATGAGGGTGAAAGACAATCTAGGGTGTAGGATGTGTGATGAAGAGGAAGAAACTCCCCACCCCATCTTATGCGAATGCCCAACCCTAACTGCAATGAGACTAACACACTTCGAGGGACCACTTGTAATCCCGGAAGGAGATAGCCAAGCTCCCATAAACAGTATACTCGTCTTCCTGGAATAGAATGGGTCTTGTAGAGTAATGAGACTATAGGTACAATAAGCTTAAGCTTCAGTACAGCGGGCAGTCAAAACAGCAACCCGTAAGGAAAAAAAGCTTCTATCACACCGCTGATAGAATAATAAAAGTGGTGTTCCTACACTTTAAACTGCTGGTGCTCGAGACCGGGTCCGTAATAAAAGTTCAAAGTACCGTTACTGTACTGAAGGGTGCCAAAGTGACATGTCACACACACAAATAAGCATTGTGGCGGTAAGTGCGTCACAACGCGATTATTATTCGAACGAATCCAGTGACGTGGCAGAAGGTAAAATTGGTTTTATTTCTTTAATGGCGATTATAAAAAACAAATAAAAAAAACAGTGAAAACATTGGAAACTCGTAGGCAGTTTATTGTTTTCCCAGATTATTATAAAATTCCCTGATTTTTTTAGACTTTTTAAATTCCCTGAATTTTACAGGTTTTCCAGATTTTCCATATGGGTTTGACCCTGAATCGGAATGTGATAATAATATGATAATCATCAATGAATCGTAAAGTATTTTAATCCGATGAAATTTAAAAATGAAGCCTGAAATTGCCATATGGGATATGTATCTATATTTTGTGCTAAATCTGTCGTAAATAATGCTACAAAAATGGTTAAACACATTTAAAATTTATGAAGCATACACGAGCATAGACAAATAAGGCCGGTAAATATTTTCAAACAAAAAAATATCGGTGAACAAGGAAAATGGACTTTCATTTTACTTTTTACATATTTTTCTTCCAATTAACAGATAAACTTTAACTTCCTTAACGTTTAAAATGAAAAAAAGTGATGTGTACCGTATAAAATAAAAAAAATATATATGGATTTTAAAAAATATTAAAAGTAAAGGTAATTATGCCTTACATATAGCAACAATGTTGTGTGAAAACAAAAAAAATACATAACCAACCGATAAAAATTTATCGTTTCACACGTGTTCGACGTAGTGATAATTGGTTTCTATCCTATAAATTCAGCCTCTACAAAATAAAGCCTGTATTATTTGAAACAACTTGCTTTTAAGAATACATAACACTCTTTAATTACAGGAACATGTCGTATTCAACAAATAATTTCACTCGTGAAATTGCATATTATTGGTAAACCCCGCATTACAAACCGCGCTCACACTTCCTATTCATTTATTTAACAATACTAGACATTAATAAATGTTTAATATATGTTATGCTGCGCTTTCTGTTCGAATAAGTGTTATTGATTACAGTTGGCAACATTTAAATTGGTTCAATTTCATACTGTTGCAGTTTAATTTTAGCAATTGTGGTATAGTAGTTCATACAGTGCGTTCACAACGAAAGGAACAAACTCAATATAATCTAAATAACGTGGTTTTACAAAAAGCCTTGGACAGGTCGATTTTCAAATTTAATTTGACACATTTTGAGACATACGGCAAGTCAATGTTACTTCCGGTTGTTTGGGAACTAACATCAACTTTTTGTTTGAAATATAACACCCTGTATTTTTGTACGATTTGGTATAGAAATAAAAATACGTACATAGTAAACAGGTTTTTATTATAAATACTTTTTTCATTATTTACAAAAAACTAACTTGCTGTAGTAACATGATTTTTAAAGTTCTCAAAAGTAATTGAAGTTTCCCCTATCAAGTGTCTGTAATTTTAAATGTCAGTTATTTACCACAAAAAATTAATTTAACGGAAACAGAGCGAATTCAGGTGCTTGTGATGATTTGTGTTGGTGATAGAGTTCCTATTCAGGAACAAGTACGTACTTCTTAATACGGCCCTGTTTACGCATTATTAGGAAGTGGTATAATGCGATTAACCTCATTCTACATCAAATTTCTACAAGTACCAAACAAGTAAATTGTTTAAAATGATTAAAGCGTAAAATTATGTTGCACAAGAAACAGCTCCTTATAAAATATATATATTTTTTCGATAATTTGATGAAAAACTTTATTAACCGTTAAATTAATATAAATCTAGATAACATCAAATCAACTGTAATTCCTTAATTAAAACTAATATTCTTGTCTGCCACGAAAAACCCTAAACGATCGTTAATTCATCTTCATTAATTAATTTATCTGTAATTAAAACACGACAGGAGCCAACTTTAATTAGATGTCTGAAAATATTTATAACTTTTGCTTTTTCGTTTTGGGATTTACTACCACATGAATAATTCTTCGTTATCTAAAAAATATAGTTAGTTACCCAGTATGTTACTGAAAAAACAAACCTCAGCACTTGTGACTCTACGTCAAAATATTAGGCAGAGGGTGTTTTTTGACAAGTAACATGAGACACAAAAAATAATATAATTTCCTAACGTTTCAGAAAAAGGAATCTGTTTCCTTTTTCAAAATTATCTTCATCTTTAACACGCTTTTATTAGCTTCACCTGTATGTTTGTTTGTAACCGACTCTTTGGACTCGAGTCTGCAGTCTGAAGTCGAACGTGAACGAGTAAAGAAGACATACGAAAGAGATTTATAAGTGTTCAGTTGTGATTATAATTAGGACAGTGATTAAATAATTTCCTTTCCTCACATTACCCCCCCGGAAAGAAAAGACTTAAACAAACATCCCTGATTCCCCTCGTGCGGGGGGGCCAAAAAAAAACCCTTACCCCGCGAAAAGACGGACTCCCCCGGCGAAAAAACCAAAAAAAAAAAATCTATTGTTGTTAATTGTTAATTAGTAAATAAAGTAGTGAGTAAGTATTACCTGGACTTTCAATCAACGAATCTACGAGAATAGGTGTTTGTGTGGATAGCAAACACGTAACAATATTATTGCCGATTACTTAATTTTTCTTTTTTTTGCTTTTTTTTGTTAAAATTTTTACCAAAATCTCATTTTTCCAAGCACGTTCGCAATTTTTTTATTTTTTCAATTTCACCTAATCTTAGATTGAGAGGTCTGGATGACTCTCCTACATAATGTTTATTACACTCACACGGAATACTGTAAATACTGTTTTTTGAATTTTGCTCACAATTTACCGATATGGTCTTTGTTAAAATGGATTTCAAAATATTACTCCTTTCGAACACCCTCCTAACATGAAACTTATCTCCAACACGACGTAGTTCTTCAGATAAACCTTGTACATAAGGAATTATTATGGTATATTGATATTCAGAATTTTGTTGTACCTGATTATTAATTCAAATCACATTATTTACTAGAGTTCTATCAACAAAAAGATTCAGGATATTCATTATTAATCAAAACCTCTGTAATACATTTTTTCTCATTATTGATTAGGTGAAATTATTTTTGCCCTGTCATACAAACATTTAACAAGACCCCTTTTAATATTAATTACCTGGTTAGATTTAAAATTTAAATATCTATTAATATGAGTTATTTTTCTGTGTACATTAGTTTTAAATGTGTAATAAATTGTTTTAACCAAAATATCCAAGAAGGGTAATTCATTATTAATCTCTACTTCCAAAGTGAATTTAATGTTCTTTATCGTTAACGTTTCCTAAAAAAATATGTAATAAAACTCAATACTATCAAAGACTGATACTATGGGGTCACATTGCAAAAATATCATTGGCATATCTCCACCCTCTGACTGATTTTTTGACGTAAAAGTCACAAGGGCAGAGATTTATTTTTCCAGTAGTATATTGCGTAACTAGAATTATTCATGTGGTAGTAAACCCCAATCAAGAAAAAGAAAAATTTAGAGAATGCCTCAAAAAACGTTGAGACAATAAATAATATGTGATATTTAAATTTTCGTGTATCAAAACTATCAAATGTGTTTTTGGTTTTATTACTACTGTGTTTCTCAAAAGAAAAAAGCAACTTATTGTTTACTCATTGAAATTGTTTTATATACTCGTATTACCATCAATTACCTGTATAAAAGCTTAACCTGTAACGAATGTTGTATTAGATTTTTTATAGTTCGTAATACAAACAACAAATGAATAGTATTAAAAATATAATTTGTCATTTAAGGGTATTTCGAAATATACAATAATTTTCATGGCAATGGTACGCAGTTTTTTAGACAAAAAATCTTGCATAATAGAATAATTTGCCGAAGGACGCACCTACAGAAATAGTTAATTTTGAATGTTAAGTCAGGTGAGTTTCAAATACCTGTTTCTTACGCACATGTTTGTGAATGAGAATTGAATGAAGCAATAACAAAAATTATTAATGGTCGCATTATTTTGAAATTAAGGCGTGATTTTATTTATCAAATTAGGCACTGACGTCTCGAGGTGATTTATAATGTCAAATAAATTAGTTTTTCGATCTAGACAATAATATCTAATATCATCTTTTTATCCAGTCAAGTAATTGGACATCATTAATGACGTTATAATAATTCAATTTTTAAATACAAAAGAACTTTTGTTGTTGAGATATACTGAGATATCTAGGAAACACGATTTTTGACAAGAAATATTCTATATTAAAATATATTAACGCAATGTTTTCCTGGAACGGGTTGGAAATCTTTGATGCGAAGATAAAACTGACGTAGTTTTCCACGAAACACCAAAACACTATATACTGCACTCGACGCGCGTTTCGCCAACCAAGTTGGCATCATCTGGATATGATGGTGTTTCGTGGAAAACTACGTCAGTGTGACGCAATGTTTTGTAAAGTTTATTACGCAATATTGGTACATATGTCGCGTATTGCGATTTGATCCCATTTACCAATGGCAGTAGACCTGTTTCTTGTGAATTCATTGGCATTACAGGCTGGAGAAAGGGATAACATCACAATGACATAGACCAATATTCGTTGAAGTTCTTGTGTCACATGTGATACAATGCATCATCTCTTGATAGAAAATATTAGTCCAATATGCATACCAAGCAGAAAAGTCAACAGAAACAACACTCCACCATCTAATGAGCAGGATAGAGGAAACGCTGCTGGAAAAGAAGGTTGGGCTGGAGCCTTTTTTGATATCGAGGGGCCCTCGATATCACCTCTTTTCTTCAATTATTAGGGCTGCCATAGAACGTGGGATCGACTCCACCTGTTGCAGATGGAGTCGTGAATATGCTCAAAGGCAGGTTGGTAATCACATCTATTCTTGGCAAGACTCTTGGAGCTCAGGTAGCGAAGGGGTGCTCGCATGGGAGGAGCTACTCTCGCTTTTCTTGTGGAATCTTGTCATGGACGAGCCTCTTGAGACACTTAGCAGAAAGGCTATGCTGAAGATATAGTCATGTCATCACAGTACGGGGTAAATTTAACAGCACGGTTAGGGAACTAATGTATAAAGCCCTAAACGTCACTCAGGATTATATGAAGAAGGAG
This sequence comes from Rhamnusium bicolor, assembly GCA_029963845.1. Lineage (NCBI taxonomy): Eukaryota > Metazoa > Arthropoda > Insecta > Coleoptera > Cerambycidae > Rhamnusium > Rhamnusium bicolor. The sequence goes on from JANEYF010000838.1 coordinate 9,901, forward strand.
GGACTAATAAGTCCCCAAGAAATCATCGTTATCCCATTCACCAGGAGAAGAAACGTAGAGGGTCTAACGCTTCTAAAACTCCTAGGTGAAAAATAACAATGTCTGAGGTGGTAAAGTATCCTGGAATCATGTTCGGCGTCAAACTTACCTGGAACCAGCACATTGATAAAATAAAACGGAAATTGGAAATTACCCTAACAGTAATTAGACGAATCTGTGGCAAAATCTGGGCACGTAAGCCTGTTATGGTACATTGGCTCTATACCACGATTGTAAGACCCTCAATTACATATGCAACCCTGGCATGGTGGCCTAAGGTACTGCAAGCAATAGCTTCAAACAAACTAAGCCAGGTACAAGGACTGGCGTGCGTAGATATAACGGGGACAAAGCGCTCGACACCTCTGCAGCAATGGAACAGTTAAACCTACCCCCACTTCACACAGTAAATACAAGGGGAGACGAGGATGGAACTCCTCAGACTGGATAATTTTGGGAGCTGATGCGTCACAGCCCTCGCTCGAGAGATTTAAAGAGGTTATGAGGCAGACCTCATCTTTGAGATGTAATTGTAATTCCCATTTCTATATTACTCTTTTTCTCCTAATGATGTTTTAATATCTTGTAACAGAATCAGTGAAGATGTTCATTCATTAATTTCTAGATTTGAGAACTTTTGCTTATCTGTTAATCCAACTAAATCTTCGGTAATGGTCTTTGGAAGAAAGTTAACTCAAGCTAAAGTTTTGAATCTGATAAATATTTATATTCAACAGGAGCGTCTTCAAATACAAGATACTGCAAAGAATTTAGGGGTATACATAGATTCAAAGTTGAAGTTTTCTACTCACGTTACTAATATAGTTAGGAAAACTTTTAGTAAAATAAAATTAATCTACAGTCGTAAAGATGTACTGTCCGCTGCAAATCGTACTACTGTGTGAGTTTCTAGTTCTATCTCACTTGAACTATGCTGATGCTATTTATGGTCCATTTTTAAGTAACCAGGAGAATATGAGACTACCGCGTATTCAAAATATATGTGTGTGACTAACTTACGGACTTCGTAAGTTCAAACATATTTCGCCTAGGTATATAGACCTTAAATGCAAAGGAGATTTCTACATATTTGTTGTTTTCTGCACAAGCTGATTATAAATAAAACACTATTGTACCTTGTATAATAAAATTACATATAAAACTGATGTACACAACCTCAATCCGCGACATTGCTTCCAAATACTACAATAATTTACCCACTGATTTAAAATCTCTTAGCCTGTCACAGTTTAGAGGTAAACTTTAAAAAATGTTAATGGATGGTAACATTAAATTCTAATAACGTTCAATTTAATGCCAACAAATATTGTCAATTTAGATTCTAAATCTTTTTAATTGTTATTTTTTGTTTTTTTTGTTACAAGCGGATTAATATAGAATAAACATGTTAATTTTTTAGGTTAAGTGTAAGAGTGGAGTAGCTTATAGTCTCTCCAAACTCTGCCTTTTAGCAGACTATAGTATACTGTTGAAATGTTTGTATTTTTTTTTTGTAACATCTGCTATTATTATTATTATTATTATCATTATATTTTCAGACCACATGGCTTCCAAATACTCCTTCGACAATCCTTTCAAGGTGATCAATATAGAGCCGAATGGAAGGTATACCAGACTGACCTGGTACACAGACGGGTCCTGGACTGAAACAGGAACAGGTTCTGGTGTACATAGTGAAAACCCAAGGGAAAGTCTTAACTATTGACTTGGGAATCACAGTATTTCAGAGTGAAATATACGCTATTCTACAGCGTACTCGCGAAAACTCTCGATTACTTCAATGGCTGTTAAGGTGGTACCGGTGTTTCCATATGGTAGCCAACATACATCTGTAAAGCAACGGTAAACACATCCGACTGACTTAAATGTCTCATGAAAATTTGATGTTGGCTGATTTAGGGTTAAAAACAAAAAAATTTCCCCGAGCGTTAACTCTGTCTATATACTTCGTATTGCTATTTGCCAACGTTTCAATGTTAGCTAGTAAATAATATTTGTATGTATCGAGGCGTGTATAAACATCATTTACTAGCTAAGGCGTTTTAATGATGTCACGATTTTTTTAATCATTTAATCTTTTCATATCAGTTTTGGTTTTGGGAAAATCTAGGGATTTTTTTTGCAAATATTACGATTTTTGTCAAATTGTTTATAACAATTGTTTATTATAAATAGAATACCCTATATATTTTAGGGTTCTCGAAAAGAATATAAAATTCTAAGTCAAAAATATGCCTTATGCCTAAACCCAGCGGTTTCAGAGATATCTGACATTTAAAAAAAATTTTGACAGATGTAATGGTTTATAGTAACCTTTATAACTTTCTTCGTGTAAAAGATACTCATTTGCGTTTTGGCATGCAGAAAGACCATAAGGTGAGCTACGCTCTACAGTTTAAAGAAATTCTATAATAGTATACCAAGCATTCCATTTTTGCCGTTACATTTTGTAAACTACAAACCGCGAAAACTTGCTCAAGTCAAATGGAATACCCTATATTTTTTTACATCAAGTTATGTATAATTAAATTCCTTTTTGTCTGATATAAGCATTGTGGGGGTTTAGGTTACAACTTTTTGAAATATTTGCGATTTTCTTAGAAATTCAAGAATTTTTAGTAAAAATTTTTTCAAATTAGCCATGATTAGAAACAATCAGTAATGTCAGTCATTCTCTTATGTTAAAAAATGCCACCGCGTTTAAATTACACCCACGAAGACTTTTTGAATTTGTTTATTATTTATGGAGAATGTGATAAAGTAATATCAAGAACTTGTAGTACATTTGTTACTAGATATCCACAAAAAGGGAAAATAAAATTAAACACTGTAACATGCCTATTAATTGGATTGAAGACACTTTACATAAACTAAAATAGCTAATATAAAATCAACTAAAAACATGATTCCATTTTAATTTAATAATTGTTCAAAATTGCGCCCTCGAACCTCCACACATTTTACGCACCTTCGGATTAGTTCTTTATAGGTAGCTCTTCTAACTGAATCCTGTAATAAGTTTTGAAATGCATTTCTTACTCTCTGCATACAATCTTCAATAGTTGTTAATGGGCTCTCATAAACTTTATTTTTAATAGTTCCCCTAAATAAAATAATCTAAAATTGATAAATGGGGCGAGCGAGGAGGCCATACGATAGGTCCATTATTGGCGATCCATTGATTTTTTTCGCAAAGCTGTCAAAATTTAAATTTGTGGTTGAAAAATTTTTTTCATTGCAGAAAATTTCCCCACAATGCGTAGAACATCCATGAATTTTTTGGACTCGTTTCAATAGTTACAAAATGAACATACATAATGAATTAAACAACTAAGAGCGTCAATACAGCCGCTCCTGTGCGTCATGGGTTTCAATTGCACAACTTTGACCGCTGCTCAAACTATAAAAGATATATACCGCCGTGACCTTTTTTTTCGACAATTTTATCCTCTACAACTTTAGTCCTATAAAGTTTTGACGAATCTGTTACGGTTCTCTCAGCGTTTTGGGTGAGGGGTCGCGGCGCACCTTTATTTAAATGTTTTTTATTTTTTTTTGCATATTTGTCTTGTCGGTCGCATCTGAAACTTTGGATCATTATACGGTGCAGGCGGGCAGGCCCAGGCGGTGGGTTAGTTGACAGTCGAGGACCGTGGTTCGGAGTCCACGCTAAACTGTAGGTCCCTAGGTAAAAAGGGCCCATTGTGGCCTACTTGCCTAGTAAAATAAGTAGCTACTACTACTTGGATCATTATACTCAGTTTTTAATTCTGAACATCTTTCAAATATTTTCAGTCACTACCTAATTACTGTCAACTTCTCACCTCATTTTCTTGGACTCTCAGCGATTACGGTAAATGTCTGAAAAGTAAGGGGTTTAATTTGATAAAAAAAACCCGATAATTCAGGAAAAATAAAAAATGTATTGCCTTGATATTAAAATTCACGCTTGAACAAAAATTTTTTGAATAGATTTATAAAAAATGGTTATACACTCAAAATATTGTAGAGCGCTTAGGAAGCATTTTAGGAAAAAAATATTATTCTTGTTGCTGTTTTTGAGAGGAATCACGCCTGGTAGTTTGTCGTGACATGACATGACAGTACTTATTAATTTCATAAATAGTGTCAAACACTGTCCACTTAAAAAATAATATATGCTGTTTTAAAGCTATGTAAATCAAAATAAAGGGTATTAATAATAAACTTAATTTTTACTTTTAATAGCGGTAAGGATATTGCTCAAGTCGTTTTCAGCGTTCGTTGTAGAGGTGCGTGGTGTCATTAAATTAAATTTAAATTATTTACATACTGACGATTCAACAGAACTTATTTGTTATACTACGTCACATATTTACTACACTACATCACATATTGTGACTGAAAATATTCAAATTTATGTAGACATATTCATCATTGGCAATATAAACGTAATATTACGTTGAATCCACATACATTTATTGTAATGAAAGTAGATTAGTCACTCAAAATGATAATAAAAAATTCATTTGCATAAATCAAAAGTATCAAAACTGTTTCAGTGTACAAATAAGTCCTGTTCCTATTTAACCAACTGAACTAAGATGGCAATAGAGGTATACATCACAACACTACCATGAATATTTTAGTTCGACGGCGCCATTTTACTTATCTGATGTTGGCAACAACGAGTCATTCGAAAAAAAGAGAATGAAAATTTTGGTCGGAACAAGATTTAGTGGGTACTACGATTAATTAAGAAAAAATATTTTGCAGTTATGTAACCAAACGACACAACCACCAAATATTGATTACACTATTCACTATTCAGGATGTTTTTTACGCAATTGCCAATTTAGTACATTTCAAGGAGCATTATCTTACTTTTTTAAAAGGAACACGATGTATTTTATTTTATTCTTGATCTGGTACGTTAATTCTCTGCAATTTTTTGTAGATAACACCCAGTGTCCTAGACCTAAAATCGATATTTTCGGAGATATTTTTAATTTTTCATTACACGGTTAAAATATTGTACTTTTTATTTCCAACACGAGCAAT
>JANEYF010000838.1:20000-102500 GCA_029963845.1 Rhamnusium bicolor
GTCGGTCTAGTTTATTACTATGAACTGGGATTTATGGCGGACTTATTTCAATTTTTTATGAAATTCTAAATTTATAATTGAAATTTTTTGTATAATGAAAATTAGATATCAAAATATGGTTCATTTTTAATATTTGGGTGCAGTATGAATAAATACTTTAGGATAATACTGTTCATAAGGTGAAAATTTGGGCAACCAAAATTGTGAAGCTTTGTTTGTTTCTTTATTAAGGCCATTACAGAACTATGACCCACTAATAAGCAATCCCGTATATGTATCTCACACAAATTGCTTCATTTTCTAGTTTATCTAGTTAAATGGGCGAAGTTCAAACCGAAAATTTCAGAGAAATGCGTGCATTTTCATTACTACGCCAATGCTGAAACGGGTTGATGTAGTTTATCATTCGTTCACGATAATTTTGCAATAACACGCGATCTGGTGCTCATGAATTATCTTAAAATTATAACATTTTGTACATTGTTACAGAGATTATGTTGTTTAAAAACACTTCTATGTAGCACTAATTCACGGCATTTCGTAATATTTGTACTTTGTTGTAATTTATCGCAAAAAATTTAAGGTTAATAAATAACAGTTGCAAAATATATGCTCATTAAACATTGCTAATATGTGTTAAAGATAAATGTGTACAATTATTTTTCTCGAATGTTTATTCTTATTTTTTATATCCGGGTTTATTAATTAAATACGGCAATAATGATAGTCACGTAAGCAATAATATGTTAATATAAATATATTGTTTACTATAAGGACAAGCGCAGATCTAAGAGGGCAATGGGTGCAATTGCCTTTGCTCCCATTTGGACCGTCAAGGAAAAATATTATGAAAATGGTACTGACAGTACTTTTCGAAATTTCACATTGATCTTGTTTCGAAAATATAAATACTTTTGGTAATGTATATTAGAGTAAGTACGTCTATTTTTGATTTTTTTTCCTAACATACCCATTTTTGTCCACGATTTTCGAGAAAAAATTCTCGCTGAGCTATACATTTCGAGATATTGGAATGCAACATGTCGACATGTCGCATTTTCCCACTGCCTATTGCAGCTATTCACAGATTTGTTAGTTTATTAATATCAATAAGGATTCTTTGATTGTTTTAAATACTTCCATACCATTCACTTTAGTAATATTTTCTTGCTATGTTCATTGAAAAATGCACCAATATACAACACAATATTCTAAGCCGTTTTGTAGATCAACTGAACATAGGGATTTTTTACCGTAATGTGGTAGCTTGAGCACTGAAAGAGTATTTAACACGCTTTTATTAGCTTCACTTGTATGTTTGTTTGTTTGTTTGTTTGTTTGTTTGTTTGTTTGTAACCGACTCTTTGGACTCGATTTTGACCCACTTTAAATGGACAGATTTAATTGAAACTTTGTACACTTACGAAAAACCGGTAACAATACAATAATTTGATAAATTTATATCATTATCCTGATCAGGATAGCCAGTCCTTTCCTCACGTGTCCTCTGCGTGAGAGCAAGAGGCTTAATATTGTAAGCATATTCCGTGATTCTCAGTTCGGTCGTTGGCCCAGCGGGCAAGTCTTAGTCGACGCGAAACGACGGACTCCTCGGGCGTGAGTTCAAATCCCATGGCTGAAATAAAAAAATATTTTTTTTTTCAGAAATATCTGTTGGATCGTAATATGTTATAATATCAGCATCAATAAGCAATATAAATATAGTTTAAAAAAAACTACAAAACACGCTTTCATAGCACATCAAACTAAAAAGTGAAAAATAAATATAGTTTAAAAAAACCAAAAAACACGCTTTTAAAGCACATCAAACTAAAAAGTGAAAAATAATTATTAATACAAACTGAAAACAATAATGAACGAAAAATACTAGTATTATTGTGAAAAAAGCGTGGGGCGCTTTGTGCCATATTTTTCGTATATCGAGCAACCCACGCTTTTTTCACAATAATACTAGTATTTTTCGTTCATTATTGTTTTCAGTTTGTATTAATAATTATTTTTCACTTTTTAGTTTGATGTGCTTTAAAAGCGTGTTTTTTAGTTTTTTTTAACTATATTTATTTTGTTGTGATTACGGGCCGTAAAAGCAGCATGTTCCTTCTTTTACGGCTCTCATTCTTGTAGTAAATTATTGCAATAAAATTTTAATATCTAGTTAGCTACTCCAATATTGCCATCTCTTCAGTTACCACAATTCAATCAACAGTTTCTATTTCTTAGCTTGCCTGTTTGTTCAAATTAACAGATACTTATGTAAAGTTAGGTTATATTTTGGTGGTGATAAAAAATCAATTAAGTAAACAAAAATCGTAGGCGTGCAACTACCAAGTAATCCAATTAATTATGACTAGAGTGTGGCAAACTAACATCTGACATGAAAGTGCTTAAATAAAAAATAAACAATAAAACGAAAACATTTCCTAAAAAAAACTAATTTCAACAGAAACTGAAACTTACTTTTAATAATCCATTAATTCCTAAGTTTCTGTATTTAAAATAAAATATAATGATACATAATTGTATTACCAGCGACCCATCATATATAGTATAATATGGGTTGCTGGTATTATACATATAAAAAATATAATAAGAATATGCAGAAGAAAGCATTTTGCCCTCGCAGTTTACATCGAGATCTATCGCGATGTCGAGGTCGATACAGTATTTATTTTTACATTGCTGTAAAAAGTAAGACATCGTGGTAACTTGCACCACAGAATCTCTGATTTTCTGTGACCTGATCGGTTCACTCAGGTCACTTGACATCCTTTCAGTCACACGCTTCGTCGTACACTACACATCCAGCACGGGACATTGAAAGGACAAATCTCTCTAGTATGTCCACTCATCATCGACATCCACCTCGACCGCGATCGCGACCTCCATTACGAGCATCTTTGGCATGAACGTAATTTTTTAGAACAGCTTTCTTTTTAGAAAAAGAAAAACGAATGTCTCAAATATAATCAAGTATCATTATTAAATTACCCATAAACGGATTTCTCTGATGATATTTCTTCAGAATTTTGTATGGCCGACCATTTTTCACTGGAAATTTGAAGATGTTGCGGGCTCATTTGTTTCATGATTGCAAATCATACATTAAAAATTTACCAATTGATGATCCACACAATCAAATGCTCGGGAAAAATCAATTAACAATCCAAAAGAACACATTTTTTAACTTTATTAAATGCGATATTTTTCTTCTCCACTCGAAAAGGGGATAACTTTTCCTCTGTAGTCCAAAGTTAAACTAAAAGAAAATATATTTGCTAAGATACTAGCTTTACCTTTTAACAACTTCACTGTTGTCACTGTTGAGCTTTTGACTTTCGTAAGGGGAAAAATTAGTTGCTTTCGCAAATTTTTAATATTTGGACAAAGTACACTTTGATAATCTGCACATAACTAGTAAATTAGATGATATATTTTCGATAAAGTAGAAATATTATTATTGACCCGTTAACATTTTTATCTTTGCACATATTTCAACAATCAGTTTTCCAGCAACTCCCATAAATATAATGTTATTTTGCTCATAAGTAGTTTTATTGCATGAATTTTAAATAAAAAATTTAGTGATAATGAACAGAGACTGAAATCATTGATTTCGGTCTCTGGCTAAGAACATTGGTTACATTTTAATCTGTTGTGTGTCTAATCAGTGGCGGTTCGTGGGTCAAGAGATAGGGAGGTCAATTAGAAAAGTTTACTGTATTACCTACCTGTTAAAGTGATTTAAATTCCAAGTCGATCCTTCGGTCTTTTTGAGATGCAAAGTGGTCAATTACTTTTTCATTAAAGTCTTTTATCTTATTTATTAATGCCCTTTCTATAGTAAGCATAGCTAAAGAAGATAACCTTTCCTGGCCCATGGTATTTCTTAAAAATGTCTTTCTTTTTAAGGTGGAAAAACAACGTTCACTTTCGACGGTAGTCATAGGGAGAGTACACAAGATTTTTAACAGTTTGACACTTTCAGAAAAAGTATTGCACAAATTATTGTTAATAAAAAGCTGTAACAATGCAACTGCACTTTCACTATTGGAAAAATCTACTCGGCTATATAATACTTTTAATTCAGTTTTAAGTTTCAAATGATTTATGACTGCATACTCCGTTTTAACTAATTTAAACATATCTTGAGGAAAGCTTTTTTTATAATCTTTAAATCGATCTGCGTGAGACACTGAGACACTGCTAAATGATTACGGAAGCCAAACCTGTTTTTGATCTCAGATGTAATTATATCACAAACTTCTAATGAAATTCTCCTTTTTGATTCTTCCGTTTTACATCTCTGGGCAGACTGCATGGATGTCTCCTCAAAAATAGTTATTCAAAATTTTATTTCTGATGTCTTCAATTTTACAATTAAAAACGCCAATACACTTATTTACTGTTATGACATCGATATTACATTTTTGTAATTGATTGAACAATATATCACAATGAGGCATAACTAAATGAAAAAAATTTAACCAGTAAAGAAAATGTTCATTTTGTAAGTAGCTTTTTAAACCAATAGCTTGGTTTAGAGTGTTGTTTTCTGATTCATTATCAATGATTTTTTCTAAACAATCTAATAATTCTGTTCGATAGGTATAAACAGTCTCTATGCACTTTGTATTAAAATTCCATCGTGTTGGAGCCGCTTTAGGTAATCTCACCTTAACAACATTATCTAACACGGCTGTTCTTTTTGTCGATTTTCCAACGAATGAAGAAAAGCTATGTAAATTAGCAAAAAAAAATGTTTATGCTTTTATCCTGACTTGATGCTTTTTGTAAAATTAAATTTAGTTGATGAGCGTAACAATGAATAAAATTTGCTGAAGGATAACTTTTTTTAATTTTGGCTTGTACACCTCCAAAAGCACCACTCATTACTGATGCTCCATCGTAACTTTGTGCTATCAATTTTTCAGGACTTTCATTAATTTTCAGACATTCTAACTCTTTTAAAATTACATTTGTCAAATGCTGCGATGTCGTTTCTTGAGGCTCAATAAATTTCCAAAATCTCTCACATACAACACCGTCTAAAACGTATCTAAACACAAAAACTACTTGTACTTTATTGGAACTATCTATTATTTTATTTAAAATATATCTATTTTTAGAAACGTTTTCGTTGTAAGCTTTTAAACTTTTTCTATAGGCACTGTCTAACTGCATTCTAATATCAACTGTACCAAGTGTTGCTAGACTACAACAGTTATTCATATGACTTGATGCGAGCGAATGTTTCTGTACTTTTATTTTTAAATGTTTCAAGTCAGTTACACCTATTTTGGACCATATAGGATCAGGATCATCACCAAATAACAGACATGGGAAACAACAAAATGCATTTTTTACCTTGCATCCGCAAATCCACTCGGATAAATCGTACATTGAATTTTGAAAATACCTATTAACTTCTTTTTTCTTATCAAGAGATGTTTGCTTTATCGTCATATTAGGTTTTGGACGGCCACCACCTTTGAATTTCACTCGGTCTTCATAACGCAACTTATGTCCATCTTTCAGTTTTAATATATTTTGTACAACACTCATATTTAATAGTAAACACCAAAAACACTGTTTAATTAATTTCACGACAAGTAGAGATTTACTAATAAAATGTTCACAAATAAAAACATTAAAAACAACGCGACAGAATTTACCGACCAACGCGTACCTAGTCAGCATTAAGACTGCTCTACTAGCGAACTTCGTGCGTTACCGTTTCCGTAAAATGTGTCAGGGACATTGTCCCCGCCAGTGTTTTCTGTCTGTTTTGCTTTCTGACGATTTGCGCATAAGTCTATTTCACTTTAATTCGTTGTAAATTCGTTCCGTAGCTAGCTTTGAGGACAAGTTGTAGATTGACCCAAGATTTTTACATTCTATAAATGAATAATTTAATGAATATGAATATAGAGGCTTGATATTTGAATAGTATTGTGCATAGAATGAACTAGAGACTTTAATATATTTTTTAAGAATATTAAAAATATATATATTATATATTTTTAAACTTCAGAAAATGAATAGCTCTATTTTTTTATTTGTATGTGGGAGGTCATTGACCAAATGACCCTATATAAGAACAGCCAGTGTGTCTAATGTCTACATATACGTATATTTTATTGACTTTTAAATTGATTGGTCTTGTAATAATTGTTATGCCTACAGACGTGGTTTAAAAAAAATTCTGTTGTGGAATTTTTTACATCATTATTTGGCTATTGAGCCCTGAAGAAGTTTAAGCATCTTAAACGAAACGTAGGCAAGGTAGCGTTTTATTTTAACCTATTGTCCTGGTTCCGACAATTTCAACCTGTAGAAGATTTTTCAAGGACACATATTTCACTTTTTAATAAAGTTTTAGTACACATTTTAACACCAAATCAAGTAACGATGTCATAGTAAAAAAAAATACAAAAAGCAACGCTGAAGCAAACTTTTATATATACAAGAAAAATATTTTAATGTTAGTGACAGACGACGCAGCGTATATGTATAGTTAAACCGACTCCATCGCTTAAAATGTCTTGTGCTAATTTATTGCACACAATCTGTTATCTGTCTACTCAATACCTTTCACCGTGTGGCAAAAAATATCCGAAGCAGATATCAGCATGTCGACAAATTAATAGCAAATACAAAAACGGCTTTTTTGATCTCCACAATGCATTAGAGAATTTCACAAAGCACGCCCAGGAATTCCTGAACTTTCACAGGCGATATAACAAGATGGGGAACTTGGCTGGAAGCCGGTTTTTATTGTTATAAACATTTCCACACGGCTAAATGTGTAGTTTTCAAATTTGACTTAAAGGAAAGTCAACAGCAGTTTGAAAATGCACAAGTCAAATTTGAAAACCACACATTTAGCCGTGTGGAAATGTTTATAACAATAAAAAAGCGGCTTCCAGCCAGATTTACCTACTATACAAGAGAACTACAATATATTAGCAAATATTATTAACCAATTGCAAGATAGTTCTGCCTCTTTAGCCCATTCGTTTGAAATAATTGATAACGTAAATATGGCACTACAAAATTTAACGTGATCAGATCAAGCTGCAACGAAATTTAGTCTCTTATTAAATAAAAATTAAATTTTGCGCAACTACGCCACACTAAGCAGTACCTAAATGACGGAAATTCTACAAGTATCTCCAGAAGTATTAGGTCGAAGTCACACTGATCCACGGCTATCTATCAATCACCATCGACCAAAATCGCAAGGTAGGATTTGTAATGTATTAGGTAGCTATAGTATGACCGAATGCATTATATATCCTGTTGGAAATTTGGTCGACGGTGGTTGAACGATAGCGGTGGAGCAGTCTGACCACGGCCTTATGCGTATGAGAATATTATATCTCTGGATGTAGAACGTTTATCTTCAAAATACTGTACGATGTTCACACAGGAACTCGTGCCATATTTTAAGATATAACTACAAAGACTATATAAAGAAGTTTTGCAAAATAAATTACGATTGAAATTTGCAAAAAAAAATTGCAAAGATGGCCTGCCGACCCAGGTTATTTTGTAGATAATTTGTAAAATATTAGCAACATTTTTTTTCAGACCAATTTATCGACCGATTTCAGATTTCGTTAAGAAAACCGGTTTTTGTAGTTATATTTTGAGATTCGCAAAATCAATAATTCATTTAAAACAAAATTTCTAAATGCTATAACTTTACCAAAAAAAACGTAATTTTTTGGGTCCCATAATTTATAATTGACCAGTCGCCGCTGGTTTCGGCAACGGACTCAACCTTTACTTTGGAACAAATGACATTAGTAAGTCTGATTAATTATCTTTAGCCAAGTACGTTATTTCATACTACCACGGTAACGCCACTGAAATTAATACCAAAGTTCCAGATTTATCACAACAAGACAAATTAGAAGTGTATTACAAAATCAAAAAATATGGATTACAGCTGACGAGATAAGGGATGAAAATGAAATCAATTGACAAATGTTTTAGTACCCTGTAATAGTTACCCTGGCAATTATTCAGATAACTGCAGGTCACGCCCTTCGCCAATTGGGAAGTGTGTGGGGTCGTACTCATATCCTACCCATGTAATTTGATTCTTGGCCGTTTCTATTCTTATTTATTACTGCTACTACTTATTATTAGCATTGTATTATTTTCTTCGTGCTCAAGAGATTTAGTAGTAGTGTGGATGAACTGTATTAATCCGCAAAATAATAGTATGATTAGTAATTTTGCTAGTAGTATTCGTCACACGAATTTAATATTACTCACAGAACTATATATGCATCATGAAAAAGCTGGATCAATTATTAATCAAAACATTTACCGACACAATCTAAATATATTTAAAGAAGTCCAAAAAATTTCTAAAGTCAACAATCTATATATGATTGACTGTAACGTATTTATTAATAAAAATAACTTTAGCAAAGGTACAAAACAACTAAGTAATGTTGGTAAACGTTTATTATGTCAAAAAGCTGGTTGATTTTCTAAAATTTGGAGGAATAAAGGAGCCAATCTTAACTGCAGTTCCATGTGCATCAGATTCAAGCCAGTGCCATTTGAATACAATGGTAATCAATAGTTCCAGGAACCATGTAGAAATAACACCTTCTAATATGTCAAATTTTTTACCCCTAAATGTGCAGCAAATAGACTTAACATAATACATCAAAACGTCCAATGTATAAGTAATAAACTTTCTATACTTGAAGTATTTCTAAATGAATCGAAATGTGATGTATTTTGTGTTTCGGAACACTGGGCCAAAACTAATCAAATACAATCAATTCAAATTGAGGGTTATGTCCTTAAAGATTATTTTTGTAGAAGTTTGTTGAAGAATGGTGGTACTGGTATTTACGTGCGAAATGATATCCAATGCTGTGAACTTAGTTACATAAAAAACATATCAACAGAAAAACATTGTGAATGTGTTGGTGTAAAATGTGCTTTAGATAATAATAAATCCATTCTGATATTGGCATTGTATAGGAGCCCTGATGGAGATATTGATATATTTTTAAATAAATTTAATATGGCAATTAATTTACTTATAAAGAATAACAAACATCATAATATTGTAATCTGTGGAGATTTCAACATAAATTTTCTAAAACCATCCAACAACTTAAATAATCTCCTAGATATTTTAAATTCTTATAATATTAATCCATTATTTAAAGAACCCACAAGAATTAAAAACTGTTTGGATAATGTCTGTACGAATTTGGAAGAAACAACTTTCAACAACCGTATTATAGAAAATGGTATTAGTGATCATAATGCACAGCTCATTTCTGTATTTAAAAATTCTCGTCATATTAAAAGCAAAATAAAATATAGATCGTTAGACAATCCAGAAAACATAAATTATTTTTGCAACCAAATGGCCTCGGAAGATTGGAGTTATTTAGAAAATAACAACTATAATGTAAACAAAAAATTTGACCTTTTTATGGATATTTTTCTATATTACTTTGAATTGGCATTTCCCGTGAAAAGTAAACATACTATAAATAATGCCTGTAAAAATTATACTTGTAAAAAATGGCTGACAAAAGGTCTACAAATTTCCTCACAAAAGTTAAAATCTTTGTATCGCCTTACATTAAGTGGAAATCAGGACATAATATCATACTACAAAAGGTATAAATCGATATATCGGCAATTAATAAATAAAGCGAAGAAAATGCATAACGACAGAATTTTGCAAAATTCCGAAAACAAATCTAAAATGGCCTGGAAAATTATAAACAAGAATAAAGTGAGTGATAACACACCAATTAGTTTAAAGATTGACAACGATGTAACATCTGATCCATCAACCGTAAGTAACACATTTAATGATTATTTTAATAATATTCCTAGACTTTTGGCAAGTAACATAAATGAGCAAAATATTGTACCACAAATTGATAAAAACCAATTTTCATTCTTTTTCAACCAGTTGACGAATTGGAAATATGTGATATAATAAAAGGTTTAAAAAATTCAAGATCCTGTGGAGACGACAACATTAGTGTTACCTTACTAAAGAAATGCCTACCGGCGATAGTTAAACCATTATCCATAATAATTAATTCATCTTTCTCTGAAGGCAGTTTTCCAGAGAGACTTAAAATTTCAAAATAAGACCGTTATTTAAAGCGGGTTGTAAAAACAAAGTTGAAAACTACAGACCTATTTCTATTTTAAGTTCATTCTCCAAAGTTTTTGAAAAGTGTGTATCGAATAGAATAGTAAGTTTTTTCGATAAATTCAATATTTTTAATAAAAATCAATTTGGTTTTCGGAAAGGTCGTTCAACAACAACAGCTGTCATTAAATTCTTGACGGAATTATATGACAACCTAGATAATAAAAACAAATGTCTAGGGATATTTCTCGATCTCAGTAAAGCCTTTGATCTTGTTGATCATAACTTACTGTTATTTAAACTAGAAGGCTATGGAATCCGAGGTGTATCACTAGAATGGTTCAGAAGTTACTTGCAGGGTAGGAAACACTATGTACAGATAGATGATATTAAATCTAGGCAAATGGAACTTACAGTAGGTGTGCCACAAGGGTCAGTTCTGGGACCAATTCTTTATATAATTTATGTCAACAATTTTAAGAGTATAAATTCAATTCTTTTTGCTTATGATACTTCTTTGCTTATCACCGCCAAAAGAACTATAGATGTAGTCAGAAACGCTAACGATCAATTAGGTATTGCTCATACTTGGTTTACTGAAAACAAACTTGTTTTAAATAGCAACAAATCAATATTTATTCGTTTTAATACAAGTAAAATTAGTAATGACCACAGTCTCTTAATAAAATCAAATGAGGGATCCATTCAACAAGTTGTATCCACCAAATTTCTAGGTTTACATATTAGTGATAACTTGTTCTTGGACAATACATATCCATGAAATTTGCAAAAAAATAGCCCCAATATGTTATTGTATGAGTCAATTACGACAGATAATTAGTAAGGCAGTATTAATTACTTACTATTATGCACATTTTCAATCAATTATTAATTATGCAGTAATTGCTTGGGGTTCTTCACCCGACATGTTGAGAGTTTTTAAATTACAGAAATGGGCTGTGCGTATAATAGCAGGAGTAACAAGGCGAACTAGTTGTAGAGATATCTTTAAAGAACTAGAGATACTTACGCTGCCCTGCTTGTTTCTACTTAGTTTATTGTTGTATGCCAGATCAGAATTACATGACAATACCATTACTTCGAACCATTTGTATAATACGCGAAATAGCCATATCCTGGAAATTCCTTACCATAGACTTACATTATATGAATGTAGTCCGAAATATTTAGCAATTAAAGTGTATAATAAACTGCCCATATCGTACAAAATATTAGACGAAAGAAATTTTTAAAATAAAAACTAAGAATTTACTTAAAAGTAAATCATATTATTCTGTTGATGAGTACCTAAATGATTTGCTATAAATTTTAGAATTATTAAGTTATGATTTAATTTGTGGGCTCTGTTTTATATCATGTTTAATGTATATATGTGTATGTATATGTGTGTATATATATGTATGTATGTATATAGTGTATATATATGTATGTATATATGTGTATGTGTATGTGTATGTATATATATATTTATTTATTTATTTAATGTGTTGTATGTATATTTTACATTTTATTAATTTAATTTAATTAAAATTATTGTTATATTGTCTGACTTTTCAGATATATTTTTGACATATCCTATATCATGTAAATGATCCAGTGGACAAATAAATTATTATTATTATTATTATTATTATTAAATGTGGAATACCAAAATTGGATTTTGCTGTCTGTATAAGGTGTTGCTTAAGCTTGAAAAAGTTTGCTATATCTAGAGTAAAATGTTAACAAAATAAGTATCGCAATTGGTAATGTCCATTTACGATTTTTAAAATATCAAAATGAAGTTATCCCAATAATTGCATAATAAAATAGATACAGAATAAATTTATAATACAAATAATATGTTTTCTGGTGCAATTGTTGTATTCAATATTTTTCGTATAAAATGAAAAATATATGTTTACATACCTACATTTATTTATAAAATAATCTAATAATCTGTGTACTGATTATGATAATGATAATATTTGTATATTATCTAATATTTTGTTTGCGTGTCGAGTTTGAAAATGTTTGCGGTCGGTGAACGTGGCTGGCATGAATAGACTGCATTTTTTAGACTAGATGAACAGTTAGTGCGGCGCGTCTTATGCCAGCCAAATCTAACGGCACATTGCATTTGCATTTTGCATTTACACATTTTTGTATTATTAATAAAGTTTAAGTACATACAATTAATAATGTGTTAAACATCCATCGTATTTAGGACTTCGAACGGAAATTTACAAGTCTTACTAATACTTATTTACCAAGCTTGCGACAAAATATTCCGAGGTAGTTACACGAAAAGTTTTGCAATACATCATTTTTATTAAATTAAGATTTATACATCTTTTAAATTTAAAAGGCAGTGTGTGACACACTGATGTTTCTAGGGTTTTTTATATTTCTTTTTTCTTGTAATCTAAAACTTTTAAGATAAATTGGACGTATGTGCCAAACTCTATGTACTCCCCAGGGGTTTAAGCGAAATTAAAAATAGGGAAAGACTCGGAATGAGGCTCGTGAAGAATATAAGAATTACTATTTACTTGAAATTAGTATTTAATCGAATTTCCAGTTGTTAAATTTAATTCAAATAGACTGCAATGCATTTTATTTACAATGAAATAATTGTTTTTGTTTCATCAATAGAAAAAAGTTTAAGGTACCTTTTATGCATGCAATATCCTCAGCCTGTTGCCGCCTTAAAGCTTGGTTCCGCCTGTACGACCGCTGCGTGCAGTGGATGCATGAAGCGGTGGCGGCTGGTCAGGGAGGCTGAGCCTCGTCTACAATTTTGGGAAATGCAGAAATTCTTCAAACTAATATTTTCCACAAGTAGAAATTTCTACTAGGTATATCTCAATTCTCAATGTTGTTTATAATTCATTAATTAATTTTCAGTGTAAACAAAATTTTGCATTTCCTTTCCACAAACATGTAACATTGTAGTCCGGATAGTCGACTCCACGCATGCATATTTCCCGGTCTATCATCGCGCTTCACTCTTGCTCGGATGAACTGAGGCTAGGGACCAGCCAACCCCCATTTCAATACATTGTTCGTGACCTTGAATTTTTGGCAGGTATCTCAGCAAACATTCTGGATCTGTCAATTAGGGCAGCTAGCCTCTAGCACCCCATCTCTTTCTAGCGTATGTACACTTCCGTTGAGCGTTGATCCCCTCTCTCACAAGAGTATGAACAGTTTATAGAACAAGGACAGTGGCAATTTGTGCCAATTTGTGGTTTCGTGGGAGACATAAACATACATAAAATATTTAACAGGTGGTTGAAAAATGAGTGCTCTAGGTGAAAATATTCCCAACGACATGTCTTGTCCAGACGTGGTGGATTATTTGTTGTTAAATTGATTTAGTTCTCTTAGTTATTATCAAAAGCTAAGAATTAAAAAAATTGTCAGACCTACACCGTCAATGCCGTCATTAGTTTTCACAAGTGGTAAACAAAACAGAGGGTTTAGTGATAGCAGTTATCAAAAAATCGAGTGGTTAACGACATCAACAGTTAGAAACAAATTATATTGTTGGAAATGTTTATTATTTACTAATGATAATTGATAAATTCTCAATTTGGGGCAGGGCCGGGTTTAATAATTTGCAAAATTTGTCGCGAGGTTTAGAAAGGCATGAAAAATCTCAGGAGCATATTTCATCTTGAATTAAATTCGAAATGTTGGGTAAACAAAATATTGTAAATTTCTTGGATTCTGCGCATAAAAGAGAAATAGAAAATTTTAATGAAAAAGTCCGTGAAAATAAGGAAATATTAAAGATTGATGCCGTTATATATTTATCTTCTCAAGAAAATTCTTTTCGAGGACATGACGAAAAACATGATTCGTATAATAAAGGAAATTTCAAGGAGCTAATAGATTTTTTAAAAACGTATGATCCAAAATTAGAGAATTTTTTTGAATAACGCCACTGTTTTTTCCGGGACGTCTAAGTTAATTCAAAATAACCTAATTGAGAGTGTTAGCTTCATTATTAAAGGCAAAATTTATGAAGAACCACATAATTGAGAATTTTTCTCGTGGCAAATTGAAGAAACGACGGACATTACTTGTAAATCTCAATTTTCCGTAATTTTTAAGTATGTAATGCACGGTGAAGTTGTTGAAAGGTTTGTTGGTTTTTTTTGATGTGAGTAGTGGAAGGAACGCGGACAGTTTATTTAAATTATTAATCGATGAATTTGGTAAATGTGATTTGAAAAGTAAATTAGTTGCACAAACCTATGACAGCGCTGCGCTTATGCCAGGACATCTTAATGGACTCCAAACTAAAATAAAAGATATTGCTCCTCAAGCTTACTTCACTCACTGTTACGCACACAAATTAAGTTTGGTTTTGAGTAAAGCCTGTAACGGAATTAAAGGAGTTAGAATATTTTTTTACTGGTTTTTCGTAATTTTTTTTCAAAATCTAATAAAATATCTGATATTTTAAATAGAATTATGGAACATAGAATTCCGAGTAATGCTCCCATTCGCTGGAATTTTTCATCTAGAGTTGTTTACACTTACAGGAAAAAACTTAATGACGTTTTTAATTTTATTTAGGAAAGTGAAGACTAATAACAGCTTACGGATAAAAATCGTTATTGTTGGATAAAAACTTTATATTTTTTCTAAAGGTTTTTAAAATGATTTTTGAGCAAACTGATGTTCTCCAAATTTTACAGAATAAATGAACTGATATAACATATTATAAAAATAGACTTAATTCACTTATATCTAAATTAAAAGAATTTCGCAATAATGAAATACATTTCAATACTTTATATAATGTTTCTTTAGAAAATATTGAAGAATTAGTGATGAGCCACAGTTAAAAAAAGACAACATAATATAACTTTGACAGGACAGACATACGTTACAAACAAATTTTTACAGAAATTTTGGACACATAGTTCATATTGAAATTAGATTTTCCGATTTAAATATTTTGCAATGTTTCGATTTAGAAAATCCTAATAATTTTATAATGTTTTCTAAATCATTTCCTAACAGTCTATTAGACAACTTAATGGACCAGTATCCCTTTTTTAACCGTATTTCGTTAAGAATTGAACTATGTGTGTTGTATTCTGACTAGCAACTTTTAACAAATTTAAAATCGTCTCAAGAAATGCTTACTATTATATATAATAATAATTTAAAATGCTCTCTCCGAACTGGACAAACTTTTATCTTTAGTGTCAACAATTCCGGTAACCTCAGCTTCTGTAGAACGATCGTTTTCAGCACTCAAACGCATAAAACATTTACTAGAAACACAATGGTTCAAGACCGCCTGTCAAATATATCGCTTATTTCAATAGAAAAACGTTTTTTGTCAGAGTTGAAAATGATTTTTTTCATTTTATGAAAAAGTAATCAACTATTTAGCTAGTTCTGAAAATCGCAAGTTACCACTGATTTATAAAAATATATAGACTTTACACCAAAGATTAATATAGTTATTATTTTAGAAGAAATATTTATTTACGTTATTTATTTTTTTTCCAAAACTGTTTCGATTTTTATTAGAAGTTATAATTTAATTATAAGTGGGATAGTAGGGCTACTCTGGTGATCAACCCACGACAAAAAAATGTAACGCGTCGTTGTACTACCTCAAGGGTGGTAGGGAAACGTGCAAATTGTAATCATATTGAAATTTAGTTGCCTTTTAAATTTCAAGCCTCCTCTGTGGACAATATTACGAGCCGCCACTGGCATGCAGCGACTGTTACAGCCATCGCACGTTGCGGAGACAGTTCAGCTTGTGCAGTAAACAGAATGTTGTCGCTGGTTAAGTTAAATTGTTCAAGGTGTAAACATATAGTTTGTTTAGCTCTTTACTTATTAGAAGAGAAATATGACGAATCCATTATTCGTCTAATAACCCCAAAAATAATCACAGAAGAGGACGTCATGTGTTTACAAAAAGGAGTAAAGAACCTTCAATAATTTAATCACAAAATACCTTCTAGGCGATGACGAAGTGAAATTATATGCATTTTATTTTTTGAAAGAAACAAGAAACTTATCACTTATCAGCAAGCCTGGCCAAGGTCATTAATCCTACAGAGACGTACTGGGTATGCATCATATCATAATACTTGAATAAGTACAATAATAAAAACAAAAATATTTTATATATTGTGATGTATGTTTTTGTACTATTTCGTTCGCTTTAAATTCTTTTTTATGTATTTCCTTATGTTTTGTAAGCTTAGTGCTGCACATTATTATTAAACTGTTAAATGACGTTCACACGTACATTGTATATCTAAGTGATAACTAATAATAAATAAATAACTAAATAAAATAAATGGAAATAAATTTTATTAATACTGGTACACTTTATAAAAATATGTACAAAACTCACCTTCTTAAGCAGATTTATGAAGTAGCTTGGTTGTCGTTATCACAAACTGGAGCACTTCTATAATGGCTGTGTAGCATCAGATATGTTTCTACAGTTGTCTCAGTAAGCGATGTTCGCTGTGGTGAAAAAATATATTTGTATTTTGAATAAGACCGTTCGACATCTACGGAAGTAATACAGGCATAAGTAAAACACTCTGTGAACTCACTTAACCCAGCTGTAGATGCACCATCACAAATTTGTCTTAA
The DNA here is from genome assembly GCA_029963845.1 of Rhamnusium bicolor. Lineage (NCBI taxonomy): Eukaryota > Metazoa > Arthropoda > Insecta > Coleoptera > Cerambycidae > Rhamnusium > Rhamnusium bicolor. Next base: position 36,823 of record JANEYF010000838.1, read on the forward strand.
TTTGGTAAAATCAGGATCTTTCCGTAATACACTCTCGAATTTTTCAATAACGGGCTTTTTTTTGCGTCATTTATAGTCTGTAGCGGTATATTTACGTTGTCCACTATTTGCAGCGATTCCACTAACGACAACGAAGTATTTTGCAATTTTTCTATTTCGTCGTGTAGTCCTCTATAATTGTTATAAATAGTTTTTAAATCTATTTCAAGGGAAACATCTTGAAAGCTTGTCTGGCTTTCCTTAATAGCTGCAGCTTCGTTAGGGTTGAACTGTAGTATCACAGCTTTTATTTGTTGAAAATATTCAGCATAATAAAAAGCTGCCTTCAACCACGTTCCCCAACGTGTATGAATCGGCTCTCGTGGTTCCGGAATACCAGGACACAGTGTGTGAAACGCTCGAAGCCGTTTAGGAGATTTGAGAAATACTTTTTTTGTATTTGCTATTAATGCGTCAACCTCTGGAAAACATTTTCGAATCATTTCTGCTACAAGATGGAACGCATGCACTTTACACGTAACATGTAAAAACCTACAATCATCTCTTTGAAGAAAACGGCCCACCATTGTCGCAGCACCGTCGGTCACAAACATCAACACTTGACTTGTTGACAGTTCAAATTTTTCAAAAGTCTCCAACACCACCCGCGTAATTGTTTCGCCAGTACACGCAGTTAGTCTTTTGCTAGCTAGTAAAAGTGGAAATGTTGGTTTAACAGGGTCGAGTACACGTACTATAACATTTAAAATAGATTTTTTTTTACAATCTGTCGTCTCGTCAACAGATAACCACAGCCGTGTATTTTTTAATGTACATTTAATCCTATTTACAATGTCTTCATGAACACTTGGTACATATTTACGTAACGGAACGACTTGGTAAATTCACCTGAGGATTGTATTTATTCCAGAACTCCTGAAATGCTGGTTTATCCAATATGCGCAGGGGAACATCACAGGCAATCAGCATTAACAGTAAATCAAACATAAACTGAGGTTCCAAAGAAGACACGCCATTTTTTTATTTTTATGCCGGTTACTATTGACATGAATTTTGCAGCCGTATTTATTCCAGCACATTAAGTCTTGATCACAAACTTTACAAATTATTTTACATCCATCACAGAATAAATCCGGAAATTCACCGATAAATTTATTCACTTTATCAGCGTACGGTCGTTTTCTACTCTTTACGCTCAACATTATTTATTATTTATTAGTACTCTATGCATCGACCGACAGATAACAACTGAAGTGTGTCATGCCATCGTCATCGTAAACAAGCGTGCGATGGCATTGGTATTGCGCCCGACTCTGAATCTATCATCGCTTGGCCAGGCTTAGTTATAAAACAGAAGCATATACACAATAAATATAGTTTAAAAAAAACTAAAAAACACGCTTTTAAAGCACATCAAACTAAAAAAGTGAAAAATAATTATTAATATAAACTGAAAATAATAATGAACGAAAAATACTAGTATTATTGTGAAAAAAGCGTGGGGTGCTTTGTGCAATATTTTTCGTATATCGAGCATCCCACGCTTTTTTCACAATAATACTAGTATTTTTTGTTCATTATTATTTTCAGTTTATATTAATAATTATTTTTCACTTTTTAGTTTGATGTGCTTTAAAAGCGTGTTTTTTAGTTTTTTTAAACTATATTTATTTTTAACTTTTTAGTTTGATGTGCTATGAAAGCGTGTTTTTTAGTTGTTTTAAACTATATTTATATTGCTTATTGATGCTGATATTATAACATATTACGATCCAACAGATATTTCTGAAAAAAAAAAATATTTTTATTTCAGCCGTGAGGTTCGAACTCACGCCGGAGGAGTCTGTCGTTTCGCGTCGAGTGCCTTAACCCACTCGACCACCGGGCTAATTAACAATTATGGAATCTACTGACATATTAAGCCTTTGCTTTCACGCAGGGATACGTGAGGAAAGGATTGGCGATCCTGAACAGGATAATGATATAAACTTATCAAATTATTGTATTGTTACCGGTTCTTAATAAGTGTACAAAGTTTCAATTAAATCTGTCCGTTTAAAGTGGGTTAAAATCGAGTCCAAAGAGTCGGTTACAAACAAACATACAAACAAACAAGCAAACATACAAGTGAAGCTAATAAAAGCGTGTTAAAAACACGTGCTTTTCGCAATGATGGCTGCATCTCGACTAGTCTACTAACTGTTGAATCAGCCGACGCATAGTGACAACTTGCGGCTGACACGTTAATGGAACCATTCCCAAGAAAATTCATTATAACAGTCACGGCGATGGCTGCAGCAGTCACTGCGTACATCCGCTGCATATATCTATCGCGCAAGTGGAACTAGGCCTATAGGCCTTTTGCACACGAGACGACAGCGATACGACGTCGTGCGCGTTGTATCGTATCGCACCAACCCTGATGTTTCACATGATACGATAAGATGTTGCAATAGTCCATGATAGCAGTGCAAAAAGTGCGTGGTCTCGACTTTTAGCCCTGCTCTTTGTCAGTAGGTTGAGGGGGAAGGTTGAACTAGGTGTCATAGATGGGAGTGGTGGGAGCGGTCATGTAACTTGTTAAATTCAAACTGAAATTTCACATGGGATTTTTAATTTTATTCTGACCATAAAAAATGCTGTTAAGGATATATTTGGATTTTTTAGGACATCTTGAAACATGTATCATCTGTACAATCATCTAGTTTGTTTAAGATGGTTGATAATTGATAATTAAATTGTAAAGAATGTTTTTTTGAAAGAAAGACATTACACTTATAGAAATGTTTAAAGGCAACTTCTATTAAACGCACTAATTGTAAATATTTAAATTTATTTGAAGTAGTTTACAATCATAGTTGTTATCAACAGTACAAAATAATTTCATGTAATCCGAATATAGCGAACAGTGAACGACCACAAAAGTAACCATATCATTAATAAATAAAATGCATAATGAGAGCTCCAATATCGATCCCTGAGGCACTCCAGATGTTACCAAAAATTTCAGACTTGAAACCACGATATTCTGCACATTGATTTATATCTGTTAAATAAGAAGATAACAAAGAAGTTGAAAACCAAATTATTTTAATTTATTGAAAAGAATATCACAGTCAAATCTCTCAAGGGCTTTAGAAAATCGGTGTATCACTTCTAATTGATTGCACGTATCAATAACTTCAGAGATAAACTTCGTGATAGAAAATAAATTTGTGATTATTAACCGACCTTTTACAAAGCTATACTGGTAAATACTGACTTGCTCTCGTACAATATTATAGAATCCGTCATATAGACACTCTTAAAAAAACTGGTAAAATTGCAAATTACTTTTCGAAAAAAAGTCATTCTTTATAAAAATGATGACACTCAGCTATTTGCACACATATGTCTTATAACTGGTACTAACATATTTTTTCTTAAAATCGATAATTGTGACTTTAGTGATTTTTTTAATACACCTACACGTGCAAATAGCATAATTTCAACAAAAAAAATCATTACATCCAAATGGTTGGGAGAGAGTCAATAATAATACAGGAGTGGAAGGAGGCCACAAAGAGGTTTCAAAAAATGTTCTGATATACATGGCATTCTATTTAAAAAAATGTTAGTTGACCCTGTAGGATCATCTTGACTCACTCTGTATATTCGAAAATAATTTCCGATTATAAATTTTTTTGGCTAGTTTATTTATGTTTTTAAATAAAATGTCTATCTATCATTGAACTTAACATATCGAAGTCTGACGCGCTATTGCCCCACCCTGTATATAGAGATTTCTAATTTAATAAAAAAATGTAGTATTTTTATTAAGTTACGTCGTTTTGAAATTTAATTTTAGATTAATTTTTCACTATGCAAATTTCAAACAGGTGTAACTTTATAAAACGTCAATATTTTTTTTAGTTTCAAATCCGTCGTTATATTTTCCACCTAATGAATTAGTTTTTGTCACAATATAGTAGAAAGCATATCATTTTTTTTACTGCTATGTGCACATTGTCTGTACTTATTGTAAGAAAAATTAATATCAAACCCCCTTGTTTTGCAGTATTCCTCAAGTACAGAATTTAGTAAAAATATCACGTTCTCATCATTTCAGTAGCTGTGCTAATGTGTTAGAGAGTAATTTAGCGATGGTCTAAATTAAGAAACCACGTATACGAGATGCAACAAGGAGATGAACAAATTTTAAAAACGAAAACATGTTACTATGTAGAAACATATTACCAAATTTTAATTTTAAAATACGCGTTATCGAAATAAATTGCATTGCGAAATATCAAAATAAAATTCACATGATGGCTGTCGTAACTCTTGATAACATATTTAATATTTAAATATTGCACACGATATCATTTTTATTGTTTTATTTTAGTTCAATTCTTCAACACGTTCAAAAAAAGTTTTTTTATATTTCTTTTTATTTAAAAAAAGTGTAAATGTACCTGTAGTTGATACTAAATGGAGATGACAGTGTAAATATCATAGAAACGGATACGTGAGTGTCGTCGACAAAGTATCTATAATCCTCATATCTACCATAGAAACGTTTATCATATCACCGACAAAGTCGTCAACTTCGGTTATTGTATTTGTAAATATGTAAAACTTGTAACAAATCTAGAACACATGGTGGTTTTCATCCATAGTATCAGACAATGCAAATGCAGTACATATGGTGATTTTCAAAAACTATGTTAACTGAACATACAGCGTGTCTCAAGACCTTTTGTAAATTGGGCGTGACTAGTAACAGAGGGTTATCTCTGCTAGTAAGTGGGTTATTGTGCAATAAAATACAGTCTAAGTAGGCTCCTCCTCTAGCCAATAAAGCGTGTTTAAAGTGTGTCATGTGTTGTAAATCGCCGCCCTTACGGCAGACTGAGAAGCTCGAGGCGGGGCGAGGCTAGTTAATATGTTATTCACGTGCCAACCTGACTCGCTGATAAGGCTGGTTGGTTGGTCTGCGTAGGAATGTGCGCATATGTACAAAACACATATTGCAGAAGTTTTTGAGACACGGTGTATAAAGTCCTAAAACCATTTTAATACCAGGTGTTTCAAAATAAAATTGGATAACTTTTAAACAAATACGAATTGGAGACGGAGCCATATTCGCTTTGTACGGACGATAGATGCGTATTCGTCAGTGGCCATGTGGCAGCAAAAAAGTAGTTTTATAACCGGTCCAATACCGAGAATGTCATTTGATTCTGACAAATGATAGGTCAAATTACTTATGTACTGAAACAAACGCGTTTATACCATTTGAGAAATATGCCAACTCCCCTTTGCCATTGGTGGCAACCGCTGGCGCTAAAAACAGCATTAACCGGTACGTGCCACGAGTATCAACATTTCATGAAACCTCCTATACTGTGTTTGGTATTAATATAGATTGATATAATTAGAATTTGTTCTGTAGACAGCATTCAAGTTAGAACGATTTGGTCGATACGTCACTTTTTTACAGGAAAAGCAGCGTTCTACGTCGACAGATGTCAGCATTGCATATTTAATAGGGCAAGTGTCAATACGCACGTAAAATCACCAAACCAAAATTTTTAGTTAACAGTATAATTAAACAGCAACACCACGACTCACGGTCCCATTAGCCGCTCAGTGAATTTTGCACATTACGGATAATATTTACAGATTCCTCTACAGGTAGTGTATGTAGTACATTCTAGTTTGGTAAGCGCTTAAACGTCTGGTACTTGAAATGTTGCCTAGCTTCGTCTTATACCGTCAGATTCTCGGGAATTTCACTATAAACTGTTTTACGATTTCAAAATGTTCGAAATAGTAGACTGCAGCTTGTAAACATGTACACCATTGCGTGCATACAACTTGCGGTGGCAAACATAATCCAGAGAGGCGCTCCTTAAATTGTTGTTAGCACGAATTGGTCTTTATAAACACGTCATTTATACTAGCAATTAATCAGGTGACTGCACGATATTGGTGACGTACTTCGTTGGCTACACGATACAAGGCGTGGACCACACAAGTTACATGAATCGTATTGGGATACATGGATCGTAAAAGCAGCCTAAAACTCGTTGCATATGAGCGAAAATTAGACGGAACGGCAGCTGCACTTGTATGTTTCTGCAGAAGGAAGATGCAGTGACTTTGTTCTTGGTCCAGTGCCAGTGGCCTTGAATGTTCGACGGCGTGTAGTGTCGTAGTAATATGGTACATAGCCCATAATAAACCAATGGATGCCCTGCGGCTTCTGCATAGCTCTGGGCTAGCAGAGTGGTCTTCGTATGCGAACTATTACATTTAAATACGAATACCATTGCAACCTGCGATCGCAGCGCGGCTGTCGTTCCGTCGTATTTCCGTTTGTGTGCACAGAGTCTTATACATATGCAGCTGCGTGTGATACAAGCAGTAAAACATTTTCACTTTTAACACCAATATTACACAAAGCATTTACCACTATTTCTTCAACTGTCGCACATTAGTTTGCAACACCCGTTTACTACATATTAACAGTGGTGGTGTCCTCTGAATAGCACTAAAAAAAATAATAACACTAATAATTTTATTATTGTTTTATCTATTGTGAAATATTAATTTTCTGTTACACACGGTACAGTGCACTGTAGATCCATCAAGACGAAAGTCGTCAAACCAAGAAACAATTTTCTGCACTTCAACTATCGACACACATGAATGAAAATGCGACATAGTTGTTACTTTTTTTTGCTTTTCAAATTATTGGGTATTGGTTAAAAAAAAGAAGAAAAACCTGATTTTAAATGGTCGACGTTTCTTCTTTATTTAATGGCATCCTTAGTATTATTTAATATGGGTTTTCCTTATAAATATAAATAATTTTAACATTCATGAAAATAAACAAGGTATAAACAATTAAGAGAAACGGTAACACAGAACAAACAAATCGATACATGGATCCATATGAGTGATTTTTTAAAAGTGAATTTCATTCTGAGACCTTGTATGTATACCATGCTTGGTTTTTTAAATATTTATAAGAAATCAAAAATAACTGTCTGCTTCCCTCTCACTCTGCGAAATCGCAACCTTAAGAACAGTATTAGCAGCGAAAGAGAGCAGAAGAATTTGTTCATTGAATGGAATTAAGATAATATTATGTAGTAACGCACCTAGTGAATTATTTAATAAAAAACATAATAGGTCTTTACGAAATATCGCTTCGAGTATTCCAAAGACATTTTTAACTTAGTGAATTCTATATGTTTTGAAATAGCCAGAACATTCGCAATGGGTTTTCGTAATAAGGAATAAATTTCTAAATATGTGCTTGCAGATATTATCTAATAATAATAATCTCATAGCGTTTTAAAACAAACTAGTAACAAATGTATTCGGAAGTTGCCGACTCGACCGTGTGAATACTGAATTGACTAACAAACATTTTATTCTGATATACTTAGTACAGGGTTATTCATTATAAATTACCCACCCCTTATCATCGTTATTATTGCTTATAGAAAAAAAGTTTTAAATAGAAGTTGTGGTTATGACTGAGTTTTGTTAAAATGCTATCAAAAGTACAGTAGCGTGCAGATTTCAGGGGATACAAAAAAATAATATTTCTTTAAATGGGATACCCTGTATATTATTAAATTTTTGAAATGTTCCCTTGTTGCTAATTTCAAATATATACCATATGTTACCCCTACCGTATACCGTTTTTGAGTTATTAAACGTCGAATATCTTATTGTTAGTTAAACTAGTTAGGTACTGTAAATATGACAAAGTTAACATTATTAAAGTGAGCTATGAAAATGACAACTATTATGTTTGATAAGTGACATTTCTTTAATGAAATAATCAAAATGGTTTACAGTTACGAAGAAAAGGTCCAAATATTTACTGGTTATATACAAAACAACAAAAATAAAGATGCAGCAAACATTAGTGATCTAAAGATCACATATGATTCTTTCATCCGGGATGGAGCAGCATCGGCAAGGTGGGAACTGACTTGGTCACTTTTGATTTCAGATCAGTTGTAAATAAAACATGTAAATAGCTGACTTAGTTGATCTAGATCAAAAGTGACCTGATCCACAGTGCAAATAAAATGCTACTATTATGACTAAGCCTGGCCAAGGTCATTAATCCTACAGAGGCATACTGGGTATGCATCATATCATAATACTTGAATAAGTACAATAATAAAAACAAAAATATTTTATATATTGTGATGTATGTTTTTGTACTATTTCGTTCGCTTTAAATTCTTTTTTTATGTATTTCTTTATATTTTGTAAGCTTAATACTGCACATTATTATTAAACTGTTAAATGACGTTCACACATCTACATTGTATATCTAACAAGGGAGGGCACGACCTTGGGAATTTATTTTGGGATGAGACTTCGTGTAATAATTGTACTTCTTTAGGGTGTTCACCCCTTGGAATGGCAACGCGCAACACTCAATCGATTCGGAGAAAATGACGTTTAAAAATTGAAACTCAGCTTATATACTAGTGAGGTTCTTCGAGTTCCCGCGGCGAAATAGCCTAGCCGATAACGTGTCAGCGTACCAATTCCAATTTAAATGGGCGCTCGGGGTTCGAATCACGTGCACGACTTACTTTTTTTTTTTAATTATTTATTTAATTGTTTTTACAATTAAATAAATTTATTATTTAATGTTATCGATCATTTAAATAACAATAATGTCAATAATGTTATTTTGCTAACGAAAAAGACTTTAAATTTTAAATCATAATTTAATTATAGTAATAATTTAAATTACTACCAAATAAATATACTATAACTTAATAAACTATTATTATTATTATTATTATATCCATTAGTAATAGTGTATTTTAAATAATAGTTTATTAAATTATAGTATATTTATTTGATAGTAATTTAAATTATTACTATAATTAAATTATGATTTAAAATTTAAAGTCTTTTCCGTTAGTAAAATAACATTATTGACATTATTGTTATTTAAATGATCGATAGTATTAAATAATAAATTTATTTAATTGTAAAAACAATTAAATAAATAATTAAAAAAAAAAAGTAAGTCGTGCACGTGATTCGAACCCCGAGCGCCCAAGCGGTACGCAGACACGTTATCGGCTAGGCTATTTCGCCGCGGGAACTCGAAGAACCTCACTAGTATATAAGCTGAGTTTGAATTTTTAAACGTCATTTTCTCCGAATTGATTGAGCGTTGCGCGTTTCCATTCCAAGGGGTGAGCACCCTAAAGAAGTACAATTATTACACGAAGTCTCATCCCAAAATAAATTCCCAAGGTCGTGCCCTCCCCTTGTAAGTAATAACTAATAATAAATAAATAAATAAATAAAATAAATGGAAATAAATTTTATTAATACTGGTACACTTTATAAAAATATGTACAAAACTCACCTTCTTAAGCAGATTTATGAAGTAGCTTGGTTGTCGTTATCACAAACTGGAGCACTTCTATAATGACTGTGTAGCATCAGATATGTTTCTACAGTTGTCTCAGTAAGCGATGTTCGCTGTGGTGAAAAATATGTTTGTATTTTGAAAAAAGACCGTTCGACATCTACGGAAGTAATACAGGCATAAATAAAACACTCTGTGAATTCACTTAACGCAGCTGTAGATGCACCATCACAAATTTGTCTTAATTTGGTAAAATCAGGATCTTTCCGTAATACACTCGAATTTTTCAATAACGGGCTTATTTTTTGCGTCATTTATAGTCTGTAGCTGTGAATTTACGTCGTCCACTATTTGCAACGATTCCACTAACAACAACGAAGTATTTTGCAAATTTTCTATTTCGTCGTGTAGTCCTCTATAATTGTTATAAATAGTTTTTAAATCTGTTTCAAGGGAAACATCTTGAAAACTTGTCTGGCTTTCCTTAATAGCTGCAGCCTCGTTAAGGTTGAACTGTAGTATCACAGCTTTTATTTGTTGAAAATATTCAGCATAATAAAAAACTGCCTTCAACCACGTTCCCCAACGTGTAAGAATCGGCTCTGATGATTCCGGAATACCAGGACACAGTGTGTGAAATGCTCGAAGCCGAAGGAGATTTGAGAAATACTTTTTTTGTATTTGCTATTAATGCATCTACCTCTGGAAAACATTTTCGAATCATTTCTGCTACAAGATGGAACGCATGCATTTTACACGTAACATGTAAAAACGTACAATCGTCTCTCTGAAGAAAACTGCCCACCAAACGCATTGTCGCAGCACCGTCGGTCACAAACATCAACACTTGACTTGTTGACAGTTCAAATTTTTCGAAAGTCTCCAACACCACCTGCGTAATTGTTTCGCCAGTACACGCAGTTAGTCTTTTTGCTAGCTAGTAAAAGTGGAAATGTTGGTTTAACAGGGTCGAGTACACGTACTATAACATTTAAAATAGAATTTTTTTTACAATCTGTCGTCTCGTCAACACATAACCACAGCCATGTATTTTTTAATGCATATTTAATCCTATTTACAATGTCTTCACGAACACTTGGTACATATCTACGTAACGATGAACGACTTGGTAAATTCACCTGGGGATTGTATTTATTCCAGAACTCCCGAAATGCTGGTTTATCCAATATACGCAGAGGAACATCACAGGCAATCAGCATTAATAGTAAATCAAACATAAACTGAGGTTCCAAAGAAGACACGCCATTTTTTTTATTTTTATGCCGGTTACTATTGACATGAATTTTGCAGCCGTATTTATTCCAGCACATTAAGTCTTGATCACAAACTTTACAAATTATTTTACATCCATGATAGAAGAAATCCGGAAATTCACCGATAAATTTAATCATTTTATCAGCGTACGGTCGTTTTCTACTCTTTACGCTCAACATTATTTATTATTTATTAGTACTCTATGCATCGACCGACAGATAACAACTGAAGTGTGTCGTGTAATCGTCTTCATATACAGGCGCGCGAAGGCATTGGTATTGCGCCCGACCTTGAATGTACCATCGCGTGGCCAGGTTTAATCGCAATTTGTAAATTAAACTTAAATTACGCGTATGATATCTTTTCAAATAATTTAGTCAACTTACAACATATTTATTGTCGTAGCTCTGTGACTTCATTGAATGTAACAAACTGACTTTAAACCAATATTGTCATTTAGAGAAATTTGAACTTAACCCTTTATGGCCCTCAGGTTCAGATTTAAAATTTGTAACAGTTATTTGGTTATAATTCTAAATATCCTATCTCAAAAGTATGCTTTATTTTGCAAAATAAAAAGAAACATTTAACAAAGGAACCTACACAACTTGAGGCAGCTTAAATTATTTATTCGAATTGGGGTTATAAATTATAATATACATATATTTCAAATTAAAATATACAAGCAGATGCATGTCTATTTATGTGTTCAACAACCTAATAAATTGTGGAATGTAACAACAATATAAATTATTACCTACCTACCGCAAATAAATTAAATTTTTTAAGAAAATGTTTTTATTTGGCCGTTAGCAAGTTTATCTTGTAAGGAAAATATTTCGAGAACAGCAATTTATTCATTAAATAAAACGTACAATCAAATTAAAATTAAGTTTTTTGAATGTAAGTAATAATAGATACAGAAATATTCTTACACACTTTTTCCAAAAATATGGTTTTGCCATTGGCCCAGATCTGTAGAATTGTTTACTTTTGTCGATTAATAAAAAAAAAAACAAAAAATTGTCTATGTTATTATATAACCAAAGAATATTTAGGTTTAAAAGTTCGTTTTTAAACGTAAATATTCTTTGATATACAGGGGCGTGCGGTGAGTTTTGATACAGGGGAAGCAGTTACTGATATAGAATGATGGGTAGCGCGAGGTCCCGAGCGAAGCGAGGCAAAAATTATTTTAAGAAAAGGGACGTGGCTTCCGTATACTCATTTTAAAGCAAATGTCGAAAGCTGCAAAGTTATGATATCTAGAAAAAAGTACACTTGTAGGACCGCCACTCCTCAATAAACATAAAACATAAAAACACCACAAAAATTAGACAACCCCCGATTCCAAAGCCGAAGCTGCACGGGCGAGGGTTACACTTATGAAAAAAACGCAGACACACAACCATATCCACCGACATTGCCAGCGCCGGTGGCGAGGATTGAACCAGCAGCGAAATAGAGAGTTTGTTCAGTCACACTAGCCATCGTGCACTCTCTAGCCAACTATAAATTGAGCCAGCTAGTTAAGTAGTTAACATGCACATACCTACCTATTTACAATGTAGTTTAATCCGCCTCTCCTTTTTTACGATGTCGGAAATAACTTCGTGGTAAAAGTTTGAATTTTTGGACATCTCCTTCTCAAAGTCACTTTCTATTGTCAACAGGGACAATTTTGAAAGCCGCTCTTCACTGGTTGAATTTCTTGAAAATGTTTTTATTCTCGTGTCCGTTTTGATGATTTTGAAAAAAAGGTAGCCATTCCACTAATACTTGAAAAAAAACACTTTGCACTCTTTAAGACACGCTGCAGATTGAACTAGAACTAAATTTAATCGATGCGCAAAACAATGTACAAATATTGCATTCTGAAAAGTCTCTTTTACTTTGGCCTGCAGGCCCCCCAATTCACCAGCCATTACAGCGGCCCCATTATAACTTTGGGCGATCAGTTTAGCACCACACTGTAGATCATCGACTATCTGACAAACTATAGTATATAAAGCTGCGGCCGTTCATGGCGTTGTTACGTCTCAAAATCCTAAAAAATCGCTCTTGGACTTTCCCATTTGGATTTATGTAGCGTACTACGATTGACAACTGACTAATATTCGTAATATCGGTTGTTTCATCTAACATAACTGCAACAAAAGGAGCTTTTTTATTTCTTGCTTGATCTTTTCTAAAACAGTATTGCTTATCGACTGAATCAAATCATTTTGAATATGATTTGATGTACCGCGAAATATCGTGGAGTGTTCCAGATGGTTACTTAAAATTGTATCGTATTTTGCTAATAAATCAACTAAATTGATAAAATTGCCCCTATTAGCAACGATTCGAGATTCAGTATGACCTCTAAAACTAAGTTCATTTTCGCCGAGAAAACAAACAATGTCAATAAGTCCTTTTAACACTTTCTTTCAACTGCTGATCTAATGAATGCTCAATTCTTGATTTTCCAAATGTTTATTCTTTTAGCACCGCTCGCAAATGAGTTTCACACTTACCATGCCTTTTTGTCACTTTGTGAATGTTGTTTAAATCTGAAAAGCCATTTTTATTCCAAACACCTTTTTCATTTGTGAACAGTACACATGGCCAACAAAACAATTTACACAAATTTTCACAACCCCTTAACCACTGATTAGCACTGTACACTTCAATATTAAAGTACCTATAGCATGATTTAACTTTCGTTTTTAAGAATTTTAAATCAGGTGTTGGTTTCCCATTTCTAATAATATCCAGTTTATCTTGAAACGAATATGTTGAAAATCCCCTTTTCAACAAATTGCACACCACACAAACGCAAATAATATTTTCCACAGTGCTAGAACCAGCTTCCAAATTTAATAAGTAATTCTAAATCTGCGTACACGCGCACTAATATTCAACGTTTTAAAAATCACTTGTCGCCGCACCACAGGTTTAGAAACACCAAAAAAGTTTTTACAAATATAGCACAAAACCTGAGAATAATACTAGGAAGATTAATATTAAGTATAATATTAAAGTCGATATTAAAATCGAGATTAAAATCTATAAAATAAAACGTATTACGATGCTATACAGCTCAGATATCAAGATTATGAAGTGGGGATGGGATGCATTTCAATAAGTTACCTACTTACTTATATGTCTCTGCTTACATATATCCAAGTCGCGCGAGTTCGTGTTGGCTCGATTAATCGAGTGCGTCATCGTTACGGTTTTAGCGTGCAACATTATCTCAGCTGCTGAAAAGCAGGGCCGTGTCTATTGAAATTGGGTAAAAGTAAATTTTAATGATTAATATATGTGATAAATAATAATTAGGTTCTATTTATGTGTTTTTTTTTAATAATCCCAGGGGAAGCACTGCTTCCCTTGCTTCCATGGACCGACCGCCACTGTTGATATAACTATAAAAACATATCTTTCTTTAGACATACATCAAATTTTGCATGCCAATGTCAACAAACAAAAAAAGTTACAGGTTTTTAAGACGCGAAAGTCCTGTTTGTCCCATAATGCGTCGTACTGTATGTTATATAAACCACATAAAATATAATAGAATACGAATAGAATATTCTATTTGAAAATAATAAAATGTACATTCTGTTGTTCTCTGAACTCAAAATATTACATTCTACCGAAACGCAATAACAAAAAAAAAAAAATGAAAAATGTGCTAAAATTTGTCATCATAATTTTAGAGCTTATTGAGATCATGTACGCGTACTTGCAAAGAGGTACTTGTTTTCGATATATTTGGGCCTCGATTTTCCGTTAAAACTGGGGAAACGTATTATACAAAATTACTCATTAGTCATTAGTCAGGAAGTTCTAGTCTGAAAATGTACAGGGTGGTCAAATTTCGATGTTTGTATAGGGTAACTCGGTAACTGTAAGAGATACAAAAAAAAATGGAAGACACATTCTCGATCTCTTTTTTGAGACAAATTCACTGGTGGAAACAAAAATTTGCCATCGTCTTTTGTTTACGCGTTAGAAACAAAAGTTCGATTTTTCCGACTTTTAGACACATGTCAATATCTTGGTTGTTTGTAAAGTTATGATAAAACAACATTTACATTTTTCAGGTACTTTTTTTCTGTATAATACAGTGGCGTCGAGAAAATTTAAATTAAGGTGCAATTTTGAGTTATGGCATAAAGCTGTATTTTTTTAAATATGAACCATAGTTGGCTATGATTTAGATAAAAATGAATTTTTTTTTTCTCTTTCAAACTGTATATCATATGTGGGGTCGCTATTGATGTGTAAGTATTTAATAGCGAAAATAATCTTTTAGTAGATTATTTTTTACATTTTTTAGTATTTATTCCAAGTAGGCGTGTGGCATCTATGACAGTGTTTATCCGTTTGTCAGTAAATTGCAATTAATAATTTTGTTTTAATCATAATTACACCCCATTAATCGTAAAAGTGAAGATGTCTTACGAAAATTACGAGAAATATGATATGTTAGAATGCTTTAGTCAAAGTAATAACAATTGTGATATTGCATCCGATATTTCAAACGCTATCCAGAAAGAAGACAACCTAATAAAGCTATTTTTAAGAGGTTAAAAGAAAATCTCGTTAACTGTGGGTCCTTCAACAAGTCAAGACCAAAAAATTACAACATTGAATATGCTGAAGAAACTTCTATAACTGTAATTGGAATGGCGGTTGCAAATCCTTCAATTTTAAGTCGTCAATTGAAGCTGATTCTGGGATTTCAAAACGTCGAGCTTTGGGTATTTTGAAGACACATAAATTCAGGTCTTATACAATAAGGAAACAACATCACCTGCAACCAACTGAATTTCACCGACGATTGTAGTTTTGCATATATTATGATATCGTCAAAAAAGTCAACAAGATTCATTCTTCTCTAGAAATGTAGTTTGGACAGATGAAGCCTACATTAGCAGTGCAGGAATTTTCAACAGGCATAACGAGCACTATTGATCTGTCAACCCTCACCGTACCGTTGATGTGCGATCTCAGGGAAGCTTTATAAGTGTATAATGTGCTCTACGTGGCAATTGTGTTTTAACATATTACATATATCAAGAAAATCTTAATGGCTAACGGTACTACGAAATCTTAAACCAGAAAATTATTAAGGAATTTATGGAATTGATGCAAAAAATCATTTCTTTCAACAAGATGGCGCACCACCTCATAATATCAGGACCGTTTTAGAATTATTAAATACCAATTTTGGAAATAATAATTAGATGGGAAGTAACGGACCAGTGAGGTGGCCACCACGATCACCTAACTTAACGCCACCAGTACTGACATAAAGGAACTCAGACAAAATTTTATAGACTGTGTGAATTCCATTTCAAATCTTCATATTTATAATGTAGTACAGAGTGTTATGAAGAGGTGTAATTTATGTATCGAACATAACATATATCAGTTTGAACATTTACTTAACATTTTTATTTTGTAATTATAATGAGATAAATTAGATATAAATATCTGATTTTTTGGTCTTGGCTTGTTTAAGGACCCACAATTAATGAGATTTTCTTTTAACCTCTTAAAAATTGCTTCATTAGGTTGCCTTATTTCTGGATAGCGATTGAAATATATTTCGGATGCAATATCACAATTGTTATTAAACGGCCTTTTAGAATACATTGTGCAGTAGAAATACGATAAATTAGAACCCAAAATTAAATGATTCCGAAGAATTTTTGGTTAAGCGTGAGTGTTGAAATATAAATATAATCAAAATCCCATCAGTTTGGGGGGAGGGGCAAATGATACATCCCGCATTTGAGAAAATTGAATAAGGTATTCTAGCATATCACAGTTCTCGTAATTTTCGTAAGGCATCTTCACTTTTACGATTAATCGGGGTGTAATTATGACGGAAACAAAATTATTAATATGCAATTTACTGACAAACCGATAAACACTGTCATAGATGACACACGCCTACTTGGAGTAAATATAAAAAAAAACGTAAAAATAATCTTAAAAGATTATTTTCGCTATTAAATACTTACACATCAAAAGCGACACCACATATGATATATAGTTTGAAAGAGAAAAAAATTTCCTTTTTAACTAAACCATAGCCAACTATGATTCCAATTTAAAAAAATACGACGTTATGCCATAACTCGAAATTGCACCTTTTTTAAAAATTTTCTCGACGCCACTGTATTATACAGAAAATAGTGCCTAAAGCATGTATAAATTGTTTTTTTTCATAACTTTACAAACAACTAAGATATTTACATATATCTAAAAGTCGAAAAGTCTAACTTTTGTTTATAACTCGAAAACAAAAGACGGTAGCAAATTTTTGTTTTCGCCAGTGAATTTGTCTCAGAAAACGTGTCTTCCATTTTTTTGTATCTCTTTCAGGTACCGAGTTACCCTATACAAATATCGAAATTTGCCCACCCTGTACAACTTCCATAAAAATCAGCACACCTAAAGTGTAACAGTTGGCAAAATATATTCACTCCCTAGAAAGATCGTAGGATTTGGTCACTCATTTGCAGACAGGCGCATCTTACGTTGCTAGTACAGCTTTCCCATTTTGTTTATTTATATTTTAAAACAATTCCAACAAATCAAACATGGTAATAAATTTGTAACTGTGTACATTACAGGCTAAACGAGAGCATCATTTTTTTATCATCATTATCGATGTTACAAGTTTAATGATAAGAATAACACCTGGTTTTTTTTTCAAAACAGTGCGTCATTAACCCAAATTAATTGTCATTTCATTGGAAAACCTAATTTGGTGTAGGAAGAAATATACTATCTACTGTGTTCAATAATAGTGTTAAAGATTTCCACATCATCTTGGAGAAATTACGATAACATTATTTTTTTTTAAGTTGATACGGTTTGATTACAACTTGATTCGATTATGTTACAATGTATAATACAAGCGAATATAACACGGCTGAGCCCCCCACAACATTCCAAGCAGGCCCCCCTTAAAATGAACAATACTGATGGTATTATTTATAAAACAAAATTTGGCACATTCAGTTTTATCTAAAATATGTAAATACTAATCAACGAACAAAAACAACAGACAAGTGTATTTTAAGATCAGCAAATGGTATCTTTTAAAATAAGCGAAAAAATATGTATTAGGAACAATAACAAAAACATTTTTAAATTAGAAATTAAAAACAATGTCACAAAATTTAATCGACGAAAAATCTTCTTTTTTTTTGTTTTTGTGTAAAATCATTCCCAGTTCTGTCCATAGCTACCTACTATAGGATTCATTTGCGTCAGCATTCCACCTAATCGGTGAATATCTCTGCTCGGTAAAAAGGTTTTTAAAAAATGTAATGTCATCTTTATCATCTATAAATCACTCACTAAATTTTAAATGATTTACGGTAATTTATATAAAAAAAGTACCCTTTTTTATTGATAATAATAATTCTTTACTTTTCAGTCAAAATGTACAATAAATACAAATAACTGTAGTGTTAAACATATAAAAAAAAAGAAAATATATTTATACATACAGGAAATAAAACAAGAGATTAAGATAGTATACATACAAATACAAAAGACATTGCACATAATTATTGTACAAAAATGTAAAAGGTCAATAAAAATAATGTGTAAAATGACTATGAAGACAATAAAATGAGGAAGGAGGAAGGTTAAAATTGATTAGTTAGTCTACAAAAAAAATCATCCAGAGAATAACAGTTCTTATCAACAATCAGTTTTTAACACGCTTTTATTAGCTTCACTTGTATGTTTGTTTGCTTGCTTGTTTGTTTGCTTGTTTGTTTGTTTGCTTGTTTGTTTGTAACCGACTCTTTGGACTCGATTTTGACCCACTTTAAACGGACAGATTTAATTGAAACTTTGTACACTTACGAAGAATCGGTAACGATACAATAATTTGATAAGTTTATATCATTATCCTGATCAGGATCGCCAGTCCTTTCCTCACGTATCCTCTGCGTGAGAGCAAGAGGCTTAATATTGTAAATATATTCCGTGATTGTCAGGTCGGTCGTTGGCAGAGCGGGCAAGTCTTGGTCGACGCGAAACGACGGAATCCTTGGGCGTGAGTTCAAATCCCATGGCTGAAATAAAAAAATATATTTTTTTTCAGAAATATCTGTTGGATCACAATATGTTATAATGTCAGCATCAATAAGCAATATAAATATAGTTTAAAAAAACTACAAAACACGCTTTCATAGCACATCCAACTAAAAAGTGAAAAATAATTATTAATATAAACTGAAAACAATAATGAACGAAAAATGCTAGTATTATTGTGAAAAAAGCGTGGGGCGCTTTGTGCCATATTTTTCGTATATCGAGCAACCCACGCTTTTTTCACAATAATACTAGTATTTTTCGTTCATTATTGTTTTCAGTTTATATTAATAATTATTTTTCATTTTTTAGTTTGATGTGCTTTAAAAGCGTGTTTTTCAGTTTTTTTAAACCATATTTATTTAAGTCTTTTTTTAAAAATAGAGATATTTTTGGACGTCTTAATGTCGGTAGCTAATGCATTAAACATTTTACACCCATTAAAATAAAGGCTTTTTTCATATCGCGTAATGGAGTGCTGCTCTGGGCAAAGGTTATGTTTAAATCTGGTTTCATGAGTATGGTCAATTCGGTTTTGTTGAAAAATGGTCAGGATTTTGAAAACAAAACAACAAAGTTCATAAATATATGTACTGTTAATGTCAAAATTTTTACTCTCGTCACCTTACTTTAATTCTAATTGATTATTATTTCTCGAAAGCCATTTTGGAGACATGACGTAAATAACAAGAGAGAACTTGTTGAAACAATATTTTGCCCTGTGCACTTCTTTGGGAACGGTTGGACAAGGGTGCAGGTGAATTCATTCTATGCTGTTTGAAAAGGGCTGCAAAGTTGGTGGGTGTCAAACTTAATAATTTAATGTTTTAAAACTTCTTACAATAATAATAACAGTATATCACTAAAATCTCTTCTACATGGATTGGGGTTAAAGTGCGTTTTCTAATGGAAAATATTCATTTTAAGAGAGAAAATGAACGTTCAATGTCTACAGACATAATGGGGGCATATCAGAATATTTTATATTTGTGTAGGGATGACGCGTGAAGACCGGACAGAGCAATATCTACCTCTTGTATATATTACAACAACATTTCAGTTTCGGGCCTAATAATTTTTCTCATTCTGTATCAGGTCTGGCTACGTACCTTTCTCAATGTGTTATTATATATGTGGCGCCCCACATTGGGCGCCATATCTAAATGTTCGTATCATCTGCTAAAGGTACCACGTCTGAATATTTATAAAAAACTTACATACTTGATTTGTTAAAATCAAACTTTATTTAAGATAAACTAAAAACAGTAAAAAGAAACGGCAAAAAATGCTAACAACGATCCATTGTTACTTTCAAACTTTCAATTCTCATGTCCTCTGAACGCGCACTCTACCGTCACAACACAATACATTAAAGGTCTAGTTAGGCAACTAAACTATTCTTAAACTATCAATATAACATAATACAGAAAATATAAACAACAGACACTGAGGCACGTACGTAGGTCTGCTACAATTCTCAATCGCACACTACACACATTTTACCTGCTATATGACAATAATTATAGATTTACGAGCGATATGTTCGTATCATATTGTTGTTAATGCCTCATAGTAAAATTTCGATTTATTCACTTAAAATTAAATTAAAAGTACGCATATTTTTTTCCTCTCACAACCGGACTACGTTTTACTTTATTAAGTAACATTTATTACTCTTTCTTAATAAGAAATAAGCTATACTTAATCGAAATGCAACAAAATGGCCTTCAAGATGGCGATTTGATCACACTTTTGCTTATGTTGTTTGGACTGAATATTACTTCTGGGTGCTATACAAGGTGTCTCAATAGTGCATCAAAACCCCATATCGCCCTATTAGAAGACTTTGGAAAAATATTTGATATAGTACTAGTGGAATATATTGGGAGACCCTGTATGTTAATTCAGTGATGTAACTTTAGTTAATAAAAAATAGTTTTTATCCACTTGTCATTCCCATGACAATTGTTACTCTTACTGTACGTTAAAATAATTTTATTTGATTAGAATTACTCTAAAATGAATTTCTAATAAATTTAATTTGATGATTATTCGTCACAACACTTGTTTTTTTAGTTTTGCACGTCCTTGGCGTCCTCTCGACACGTCCAAGGTGTCTGCGGTTCGCGAACGTGCCACAGAGCAGCTGTGCAAGTGAGGAATTACGTACTTGATTTTATCACACCACATATCACAATATTATATTTATTGATTATTTTTTATATAAACAATATCCAATATCAGTAACATATATTGTAATATCACTAGTTACTCTCGTATTATATTTGTTTATTTTATTTTATCGTAGATCAATAACAAATAGACGTAAAATAAAATTTGTTTAAACTTGGTTTTCGTTGCTACCCGCTTTTTATCTCATAATGTTTATAGTAATGAATAATAATTTATATTCACTTTTACTTTTCGTATGCTTTTTATCAAAAATAAGATAAATTGCCACAAGTTTATCCGATTATATCTAACCAAAATTTTCTTTTTGTGGAAATGGGGAAAGCCGTGATAATCATTATTTACCTTGAAGAAATTGAATCATTAGAACAAGAGTAATAGAAGTAAAGAAGGCAGAGACAAAAGCTGTCACTTCTCCTGTCGCATAACTCGAGAATAAGGTGCCTGAAGAGAATAGCATCCAAGGAAATCATCATTAGGTAATGAATTCCATAATTTTGTTGTCTGTGTATAAATGATGAAAAATGATATCAGTCAGTTCGTGATAAAGGGCTGAATAGTTACGCTGTGTATAGCAGCATAGGTAAGTCAACCGTGATGGTATCAGAGACACAGCTTGGCTAAGCAATCTCCAATAATCAACAATATGGACATGTCCAGAGAGGTAAATGAATTTGTAAATGACAAGTCTATTTGGAAATAATGATAAAGCCTATCGAGCTTTTATTATACTTATATTTTATTTTTATAATTTAATAATAAAGTCCTAACCAGAGCAGGTGGCTTTTAGGAGAGGAGTTTTCCAGGGCGACTCCCTGAGTCCTCTCCTCTTCTGCATTTTCTTGGGCTCTGCCAAACCCGTGGATATAAATGTGGACCACCCAGCGACTGGAGGCATAAGGTCACCCATCTATTTTATATTGATGACCTTAAACTTTATGCCTCCGGAGAGCGCGAATTACAAAACGCTCTTAGGGTGGTCGAAGAATACACGCGGGCAATTGGTATGGAGTTCGGGTTGGACAAATGTGCAGTCGTCCACCTCAAGAGAGGACGATGTGGGGAATTCTCTGAAGATGCGCAGCTCGCAGACGGAAGCATCCTAAGACATCTACGAGTAGATGCCGGAAAGACCAATACATATCTGGGTGTGCAACAAAGTCACATCCAGGATGTAAAACAAATAAAGGATTCTCTCCGCGGCAAGTACAGACGTCGTCTCCGAAAGAATTAGTCTTCCGAACTTAGTCTGCGACTAACAGGCTTGCCATTCCGGTTCTGTTCTATTCGTTTGGAATAGTAAAATAGACATTAGATGAGCTGCGCCAATTAGACAGAGATACTCGCAAGATGATAAATATTCACAGAAGTATTCGTCTTAGATCGTCCGTTCCTCGTGTGTACCTCCCACGTCAACGGGAGAGCCGAGGGCTCTTGAGTCTGGAGTGTACGCATGGCAGAGTAGTACTGTGTATGGCATAGGAGCTCAGCAGATCCCTTCTTGCGGTGTGTAAAACATTACGAAATTGTGGGAGTGGGAGCAGGATTGTTCAAGGCAGCAAAAAGAGCAGCAGATGAATTCGATCTCGCATTCGACATCAGTCGATGTGGCCGACGAGTGCTGATGTAGAGTTAGTCACTGAACTTAAGCCGAATCGCCTGAAAGCCCGAATTAGAGCTGCCGAACAGGAGAATCTGTTTCGGTAGCACATAGAAACACTAGGTTTATCGACCAAGCTGACTTTCGTCTTTCTAAGGTCATCCGGGCTTAAGTCAGAGACCGAGGGATTCATTACGACCTGCCAAGATTGTGTTATGAACACCTTGGTCTACCGCAGCCGCGTGTGGCGTGTAGAGGTTACTGACACCAATGCAGGACCTGCCATCAGGCGCCGGAATCGCTCACACACATATTATCTGCATGCCCCGTATACGCGATTTCGGTCTACATCCACCGATATAACGTGGCGTTACAAGTGCTATACTACCATCTAAGGCACTCGTACGAGGTAGACCAGACACCCCTGCTGCCTTACGTCCCCGGAGGTTTTGAGTCCGTTGTCGCGAACGAGAAATGCCGGATTTACTGGAACTACTCGTTCCCGACTGTCAAGCTAATCAAGCCAACAAGCCTGACATAGTCCTCCTCGACCATCAACACAAAGTGATGTATGTCATCGAGTTCTCGGCACCTGCGGAGAGAAATATCACCTTGAAGGAAGAGGATAAACGGACTAAATATCGCGATCTCCGGGACGAGCTCCAAGTGTTGTACCCAGGCTACTCGGTCAAAATAATCGTCGTAATAATCGGTGTACTTGGAGGGATAAAGCCTACGCTGCTCTCGGAACTGAAGACCATACTGGCCTGCAAAAAAATCAACCAAGTGGCTGGCAGGCCAAATGTAGAAAGCGGTCATTCTGGGTTCTCTCCGTTTGTTTAGGGCACACGATTCTGGTATGTACAGTCACCAACCCTGCGGGATGTGGGGAGTGGATGTGGTTAATGCGCTGGCGTAACTCCCGTGAGGCGTCGGAGGCCACGGGAGGACTGTGCGGCATCGGTTGTTCCGGAAAAAAAAATTGTATTTAAAAACCAGGCAAAAAAATTGTTGAAAAAAATGTTGTCTCCGCATCAGCGGGACTAAGATTAAATAAATCCCACTAGAAGAAAGATAATTTGACTGTATAAAGACGCCACTGCATGAACATATTCTTTAAACTGATGAAATAGTATAATGTATCTATGTCCTAAATTTCAAAGTATTTCGCATTTACATTAGCTGAAAAATTATTTAAAACGGTGAAATGTACTATTGCAAATTTCGCCCCTCACCATATGGTGCCCTAAGCAACTGCCTAGTCTGTCTATATATGGACACGATGTTACTCACACCTCCTTTGAAATAACACTGGTCAACAAATTAAAGATAACGAAATATATTCCAAATTCATGTGATAAAAAGTATATTTTATGATAACAATTACAACTTTTAAATAAATATTTAAATTGATATTTTGTTGATCAATATGTAAAAGTGTAAAACAAAAATTATTTCAGTAGATATGGGATATACATACATACTATTATGTACTATTTAGAAAATCATAATTTTGGGATGTGGCCCTAAAAGCATTGAACGCGTTTTATCTCCACGAGTTTACAGGGGTTACCACTACCACTATCTTTCCTATATTGCGAATATTTTTAATTCTTATTTGGGAGTATTTCTTTTGGCTTTTGCTCCAGCAACTAAAACATGAATTTTTCATAGTTTGTGAGATATCTACAAATGTTGTTTAACTTTGTATGAATTTATAAGAAACATTTCCTGTATTTGTATAAAAAATATCTATCGCTTGAAAGAGTATTTTCATGTTGTCCTTATATTTTTAATTCTAGTGAAAACAATATATTAATATTTTATATGATTATCCAAAGAAATAAAATAAATTTAAAGAGATGGAGAGAAGATGTATATAGTCTGATAAATTTATGAATAATTGTTTCCATAGCTTATCTTTGGCGGCTGGTCAGGGGAGGCAGGGGGGAAACCCCCCAACAAGGGGAAGAGATTAATTTATTTAAATAAATTTTAATAATTTAATATTATAATAATATTAAAAATTTTACTTCCACAAAAAATTATGAATAGCCCACTCCACGAATGCATATTTCCTGGTCTCTCATCACGCTTTCACGCTTGCAGGTTGACCTGAGGCTAGCGGCGAGCCAAACCCTCATTTCAATACATTGTTCGTGACATTGAATTACGGTGCGTATTAGCAAACATTCTGGATCTGTAAAGTTAGGGCAGCTAGCCTCTAGCATCCCATCTCTTTCTAGCGCATGTACACTTCAGTTGAGCATTGATCCCCTCTCTCACAACAGTCTATAGAACAAGTACAGTGGCAATTTGTGGTTTCGTGGGAGAACAACATAAACATACATAAAATATTTAACAGGTGGTTGAAAAATGAGTGCTCTAGGTGAAAATATTCCCAACGACATGTCTTGTTGTCCAGACGTGGTGGACTATTTGTTGTTAAATGGATTTAGTTCTCTTAATTATGATCAAAAGGTAAGAATTAAAAAAATGGCCAGACTTACACCGTCAATGCCGTCATTAGTTTTCACAAGTGGTAAACAAAACAGAGTGTTTAGGGATAGCAGTTATAAAAAAATCGAGTGGTTAACGGCATCAGCAGTTAGAAACAAATTATATTGTTGGAAATGTTTGTTATTTATTTACTAATGATTAATCCTCAATTTGAGACAGGGCCGGGTTTAATAATTTGCAAAATTTGTCACGAGGTTTAGAAAGGCAAGAAAAGTCTCAGGAGCATATTTCATCTTGCATTAAATTCAAAATATTGGGGAAACAAAATATTGTAAATTTCTTGGATTCTTCGCATAAAAGAGAAATAGAAAATTTTAATGAAAAAGTCCGTGAAAATAGGGAAATATTAAAGATTGATGCCGTATATATATTTATCTTCTCAAGAATATTCTTTTCGAGGGCATGACGAAAAACGCGATTCGTATAATAAAGGAAATTTCAAGGAGCTAATAGATTTTTTTAAAAACGTATGATCCAAAATTAGAGAACTTTTTGAATAACGCCACTGTTTTTTCCGGGACGTCTAAATCAATTCAAAAGATCTAATTGAGAGTGTAAACTTCATTATTAAATGCAGAATTTATCAAGTACTACATAATTGCGAATTTTTGTGGCAAATTTGAACGACTGTGCAACTTTCCGTAATTTTTAGATATGTAATGCACGGTGAGGTTGTTGAAAGGTTTGTTGTCTTTTTTTTATGTGAGTAGTGGAAGAAACGCGTACAGTCTATTTAAATTATTAATCGACGAATTTGATAAAGTTGATTTGAAAAATAAATTAGTTCCACAAACCTATGACGGCGCTTAGGTTATGTCAGGACATCTTAATGGACTCCAAACTAAAATAAAAGATATTGCTCCTCAAGCTTACTTCACTGTTACGCACACATATTAAATTTGGTTTTAAAGTAAAGCCCGTAACGGAATAAAAGAAGTTAAAATATTTTTTCAAATATTACTGATTTTTCGTAATTTTTTCAAAATCTCGTAAAAGATCTGATATTTTAAATAGAATTATGGAACATAGGATTCCGAGTAATGCTCCCACTCGTTGGAATTTTTAATCTAGAGTTGTTTTCACTGCTGACACATACAGGAAAAAACTTATTGACGTTTTTAATTTTATTTCGGAAAGTGAAGACTTTTAAATGACGATCAAACTTTAAGAGCAGCTTACGAAATAAAATCGTTATTGTTGGATAAAAACTTTATATTTTTTCTAAAGGTTTTTAAAATGATTTTAGAGCAATCTGATGCTGTTTTCCAAATTTTACAGAACAAATTAATTGATATAACATATTCTAAAAATAGACTTAATTCACTTATATCCAAATTAAAAGAATTTCGCAATAACGAAATACATTTCAATACTTTATATAATGGTTTTTTAGAAAATATTGAAGAATTAGATGATGAGCCACACTTTTAAAAAAGAAAGACAACATATAACTTTGACCGGACAGACATACATTACAAACAAATTTTTACAGAAATTTTGGACACCATTATAGTTCAAATTGAAATTAGATTTTCCGAAATAAATACTTTGCAATGTTTGATTTAATAAATTCTAATAATTTTATAATGTTTTCTAAATCATTTCCTAACAGTCTAATGGACAAATTAATGGACCCCTTACTTTTATATATAATAATAATTTAAAAAGCTGTCTCTCCGAACTGTACAAACTTTTATCTTTAGTGTCAACAATTCCGGCAACCTCAGCTTCTGTAGAACGATCGTTTTCAGCACTCAAACTCATAAAAACATTTACTAGAAACACAATAGCTCAAGACCGCCTGTCAAATTTATCGCTTATTTCAATAGAAAAACGTTTTTTGTCAGAGTTGAAGAAAAATGATTTATTTTCATTTTATGAAGTATCAACCATTTTGCTAGTTCTGAAAATCGCAGGTTACCACTGATTTATAAAAATATTTAGACTTTACACTAAAGATTAATATAGTTAATTATTATTTTAGAGGAAATATTTATTTACTTTATTTATTTTTTAGAAAATATTTTTTTGTGTAACTTCTTTTTCAAAACTATTTTAACTTTTATTAAAAGTAATAATTTTACACTTTGGCAGTGATAAATGAATTCAATTTTTTTGTTTGAAGAAAAACACTTTTATTTATCAAATTTTTTTCCAAAACTATTTTGATTTTATTAGAAGTTATAATTTAATTATAGTGGGATAGTAGGGCTACTCTGGCGATCAACCCACGACAAAAAAAATGTAACGCGCCGTTGAACTACCTCAAGGGTGGTGGGGAAATGTGCAAATTATAATCATAATGACATTTAGTTGCCATTTAAATTTCAAGCCTCCTCTGTGAACAATATCACGAGCCGCCACTGCTTATTTGTTAAACAGATTTAATGGGAAAAC
Organism: Rhamnusium bicolor; assembly: GCA_029963845.1. Taxonomy (NCBI): domain Eukaryota; kingdom Metazoa; phylum Arthropoda; class Insecta; order Coleoptera; family Cerambycidae; genus Rhamnusium; species Rhamnusium bicolor. The sequence continues at coordinate 64,329 of JANEYF010000838.1, forward strand.
TCGCCCTCTGACAAAATAGTAAGTAGTTAACTATAAACTAGCAAATAGTGGTCTGAAAAATGCAAGTTACGGTATTTAATTCTTCAAAAATCCAAGTTCACTCAGTAGGTGTACGTTCCATGGAACTCCATAAATGATCATCTTAAAATGGTGTATACATACGTATATGTACCACAGTTCTTAATTTTTTGTCATACAAAGAGCAAAAATTCTACGGTGTGTAACCGACACAGTGGGATCTCCGTAAATGGATTTCTATCAGTTTTACGTCGATAATATCCATACACAAGCAGAACATATTTAACAATAACATTATGTGAAATTGGTCTAGACAATATACTTTTTGCAATTATCTTACACAATTTGCATAAATTATGAAAATCAAATAAGTTTTGTTTACGCTTTTATTATATAGGTTAAAGAAATATTTTCAAAATATACATGATTGTTTATGTTATATATATGTCTGAGTTAAAACGGTATATCAAATGATAATAAATTTTTAGTAGAATTAATTGATTTATTTACAACTTAAAGTATGTTTCTTCATTCATGAACAAACAATGGTGATAAACCTTTTGTACTTTCATTCATTGAATTTAGTTTAGATAAAATAAATCAAGTAATCAATATTTTGTTCCCTTTCAATGTTTTATAATTTCTTCTACAAACAAAAAAATTAAAACAATTATTTTCAATGTCCTCTTATACATAAATAGGAATAAAATTATACTTATAAAAACTTGTTCAATTAGGAGAAATAATTTTATCATGTAATTTAATTCTATAATGGACATAGATATTATCGCAATGAATTTGTATGCTTGGTATCCCCAAATTACCCTATTTCCGTCTCCTAAAATATTGCAAAAACAAATAAATATTACCAAGGATTAATTTCAATTAGCTTAATTACTGACTATGACATTTCCCCCACTGGATGACTTTGAGCACCAAAAAAATTGAAGGTTTCTCGAAACTTCCGCCGAACAATGATTTTTGTTTTGTCATTTATTATGTATATTTTAAAGAAATTCATCGCAAGAATGTTGGATTAGTGTGATCAATGATCATTTTTGTTTCAGTGGTAAGAAATACATAATGCATGGCTCTTTTTGTGAATACATCTAGTATTTTTTTTATGTAACCCAGTCGTAATTATGTATGTAGATGTTTACATATGTAACTAACTCCCCTAACTGTTTAGGGAGTTACACATTTTCTTCCAAATAACACTTGCCTACATTTGGAACACTAGTCTACTATGATTTAAATGCATCACGCATAGGCGCCGATAGAAAATTTTCCATAGAGGAGCAATAATAATGTGCATGTTTTTATGAAATTTTTTATTGAAAAACAAATATTTGAACACTGATCCTTGTTAATAAAACTAAAATAAACTTCAAGAACAAAAAAAAATCACTGCAATCTGGCATAATGTATAAAGACGAAAATGAACTCTAAAAAACTTAAAAGGGGCAGTCTCGTTACTTACATTAGATCTTTGGTATTAAAATAAAAAACCTAAAAATAAAACCACAACTTTAGTAACATAAAATCTTCTCATCTTATTCTAAAACGCATACAAATATACAAAAAAACATAAATTAAAAAAAGAAACGGAACATATTGCCGTTCTTCAGTGCCTGTTTCCACCAGCGTATTAGACGGCACACTCTGTCTAAGTCTATGGAGAGAGTATGAAAAAAATGGCCTCCAAATGTTGTCATATTTACCCTTTTCCGCAAACTTGCGGAACAAAATAAAAATATGTATATTGGTTGAATTGACATCAAATCACTTGGTATATTTTCAGTAATTCATCTTAATACTTGATACTTCGTTACTTTTAAGGGGTCAACTGCCCCACCATCCTGGCGGCGCCCATGGAACATACAATAAAATAGATAAGCCTTATTCAGAAAAGTGAATCACAATTTACGCACCAATGCGAAATTTCCTCAAAATCTAAAATTCAAATTTAATAGAAATATTTATTAAATTAAAACGGAAAAGAATAATAATTGATTGAAGGAAATATTGATTTCAAATTCATTCATTATTACATTACTGAAATAAAATAAAAGAATTAAGAGTGTTCATTATAACTGTGCTAACTTTGTTTTAGAAACAATAGGTTCACTAAGGTAATTGGCTTAGATATGTATTTCCATCTCTGTTTAATCTAAAATTGCCTGTCAGAGGCTTTGGTCGAAGGTCAGAAGTGTCATGTTTTAGCAGAGACGAATTTTTTAAATAAAAATATATTACATGTTTTCAATGAAATGAAGCGTATACGTTTTGGCGGTTCTATAATAACGAAAAAAAGCAATTTTCTCTAATTTAAATGGGTAGAAGGTAGGAGCTTACCAAGAGAATTCGAATGACACATCCAAATACAAGTTATATATTTCAATGACTTCAGACTAATTGTAAGTCAAGCATGCCCAGACACTCGGTAAGCAGTGGTTAGTCTCATGATGAGAAAAAGTCTAATGTTTTATAACAACTTTAACGTAAAATAGGATTGGACAGATTGGATTAGATGCAGAAGAGATCTCAGACAAATTTTGACACGCTTGTCATACAAAAATATGATTGAAAAGGAGGCTTTTTTACTATGATTAAATGTCTACCACTTATCTTGGAACATCCTGTATTTTCAATTCCTCTTATTGGTAATTGGTTTTACCAGTGGACTAAGATTAAATAAATAGTTCTATGATAAAATTATGAATGTTAAGTGTGAACTATGTTAATTTATTTCATTAGTATGGTCCTGAATTGTGCAATGTTGTAAAAACTGTTTGATGATATCACATTTGCTGATAATAGTGCACGGATATTACGTCAACTAATGCACAGCACGTGCCTTCATTAAGTGTGGTACTCATAATATGATATAAAATTTACTACGAAAAGCCACTATAGCATTTTAATGCAATGATGAATGTTTTTTTAAACGATTTGTTTGAAATAATTAAAATGTAAATACGTGTGGTTGTCTCATTAAACTGAGATTGGTAATATGCAAATTTCAAAGTGTGAAAAATTATCGGAAAAAAATTTAAGTTTCTAGGTTATTCTGAAAAAAACCTAGGATCATTTTTACAGTGTCGTACTAACTGGGTTTTTTGTCTTATGATTAAAGCTGCAATTCGTTTCTGTGTATCATGGTCGTAGAGTACAGATGTATTTACTGTCGCAGGCATTCACCTTGACCGCGAAACTCTTTCTCCAGTCCAATCTATTATTAGCTTTCGAGTTGTGTACACGTTAAGTCACTTGGGCGTATTTCGTATTGTTTTTGTGTTTTTGTTTTATTTGTTGTACTGTATTGTTGATATTAATTTAATAATAAAGCATGGCAGACGTATGCAGGGGTAGAAAACGGCCATTTGCTGACAAAGTGAATAAATTCGTAGATGAATTCCCGGATTTATTCTATGATGATGCTAAAATAATTTGCTAAGTGTGCGAGAAAGATTTGATGTGCTGGGATAATCGTGATTGTGGACTTCACGTAAATAGCGTACACCATAAAAATAAAAAAAATGGCGTGCCTTCGACAGCACAGTTTATGTTTGATTTACTGTTAATGCTGATTGCCTGTGATGTTCCGCTGCACATACTCGATAAACAACCATTTCGAGAATTCTGGAATAAATACAATGCCCAGGTGAAGTTACCAAGTCGCACAACGTTATGTAACTATCTACCAACTGTACACGTAGACGTGATAAATAAGATGAAATGTGAATTAAAAAATACACGGCTGTGGTTATCTGTTGATGAGACAACAAGGTCGCTGTCAAAAGTTATTGTTAGGCGGGGAACAAGTTTATAGGGTTTTATTATAATTATTTCGTACATCAGTAAATAAAAAACTTGTTAATTATGCCTCAGTGTTGTGCAGTTCCATTTTGTTCGAAAACAAAAAGCGGACATATGCTTCCGAGAGACAAAACTCGCCTAAAACAGTGGTTGGTAGCGATTCGCAGGGATAACTTTACTCCTTCGAAACATTCGCGTGTTTGTAAGAAACATTTTAATAATGACGATTATGCGTTACCAAAGGAGCCTATTACAGAAAATCGTAAGTAATAATCATGCACATTCGTTGTTTTCATCATGCTCTTGCTTGATATAACCTAACTTTAATAACATGAGACATCTCTGATAGGTACATTACTACTAAATTACTACTTTCCTCTTCTGCCATCATTGTGTTAAATGTTTTTCAGCTAATTTTTATAAAAATTACTAAAAACTCGCGTTAAAAAGCCATAATAAACATTAACGTTCAGTGACATGGACCTTACCCTACACTAGCGCCTCTCGTGGTGAATTCAAGCGCGGTAGCCCTCATTGCAATCATGCACCGGCCGTTGGTGTGGAGGATGGAGTTATGTAGCTCAGGACGAGCAAAGCCTGACGCAACGTTTCACAACGGTAACGCGATCGTAATCCAACTGCAAAGCGATGTTGCGCTAACGTTTAAATCTGTCTGTTTCCACCGATAGGCTTAAACATTAACGCAGCATCGCTTTGCAGTCCTAAGTCAACTTTCTAGGTAGATTTAAACATATGCGCAGCGTCGCTTTACAGTTGGATTGTCATCGCGCTGTCATTGCTAGTTGCTTTTAGTAAGAACAGCGCCTTACTGGAAGTGGGTAAAGTGTTCCACTCCTATTTTACACATCCGATCTGCGGCAAAATTTGGTAAATTTAGTATTTATAATCCATTACAATTTAATCAGATAAATAAATTGGTTATGTTTAAAGCACAGTTTTTGTAAGACATGCAAAGACGAGTTCCACAATTCGTTTTTTCAAATAATAAAAAATAATTAAAATTATTACTTCCTCACCCCTCAAAGTGAGGAAGGTATGTATTCGCGAAAAAAAAATTTGAAAAATTTTATTGCATTTCAGGACGAATCTCGACGAATTTAACAATATACAAAATTTCAGAAAAAATTTTTTTCTGTATGTCTGTCTGTGTGGTTTGCGATAGCAGCTACAGTTTTTGATATAAAGTTTTCAAATTTGGTTCACATATTCTAGAGGTCAAATAAGAGATTGAGTTCGTTCTTAAAATTTGAAAGATCAAAAAAATATATTAGTGACATTTTTGAAACGTCAATTTGAAATGTCAAAAAAAAATTAGTGACATTCCACCAATGCAACTTTTTTGAAACGTCAAAAGTTACTTTTATTACAAACTCCACCACACATCGAGTTTTTTTGAAACGTCAAAATATGACTTTTTTGAAACGTCAAAAATTTACTTATATTATAAACACCACACGTCGAGTTTTACTACGGTGAGGAAGTTCTGATCCCCAAATAATTGGGAGCGGTTTTTTTTAATCTCAAAAAATATTTCATAAACTAAAATAAGTGAAAATATGAAATTAAATGTGTGTGCTTGGTCCTCCCCTAAGCATGACTCATTGAAAATATTCTTTTAGTCGTTTATTAAAAACTGACACTTTAATTTCCTCGCGAAAATAACAACGGAATGTAGCTGTCAAAATAAATTAATTGTCTCACCTATGAGAGAAACACGTTTATAAAATTAATATTATTTAGTTATTAATATGGTCAATTTTAAAAAATTTACATAAAATTTCTAAAGCGTTTGCGGTAGGTAACAAATTATATTTTTATTATTATTGTAGACCTAGAATTTATTAATTATACATGGCGGTAAATAATATTTAACACTGCATCTGCTTTTTTATTTTAATTTTACAACGTGCAAAATGCCATTTAAATATAAATAATTTCTCATGTCCCAGCGAGAATGATGGACATCCTTTTTGTTTTATCAAAACAAGCCGAAAGTAAACGGAAATTAAATGTAAAAAAAGACAATACTAAATAAACTAACGAAACTTGTGGAAATTAACGGAAAGTTTCCATGGAATTTTTGTAACATTTTTCATTTATAAAACAATTACATTTTACTTTGTTGCTTAAACTTTACAGATTATTGTGTAATAATTAGTTGTATTCTATTTGTTGAATGCTCACCGACTTTATTTTATATACACTAACAAAGCGGTGTAATAAGTGACAATTATATGTATACAAATTTTGAGATATTTTTCTTTCTCCAAAATATAAATGTAAAAAATCTGGTTTATTATTAGCACAGAACAATTACATTTATTTTTAAAATGGGCTATTTGGGTCGCTTTCAGTCAAACTAGAATAATCTGATAAAAATGCCTCATGTTTTTAACACGCTTTTATTAGCTTCACTTGTATGTTTGTTTGTTTGTTTGTTTGTTTGTTTGTTTGTTTGTTTGTTTGTTTGTTTGTTTGTAACCGACTCTTTGGACTCGATTTTGACCCACTTTAAACAGACAGATTTAATTGAAACTTTGTACATTTACGAAGAACCGGTAACAATACAATAATTTGATAAGTTTATATCATTATCCCGATTAGGATCGCCAGTCCTTTCCTCACGTATCCTCTGCGTGAGAGCAAGAGGCTTAATATTGTAAGTATATTCCGTGATTGTCAGGTCGGTCGTTGTCAGAGTGGGCAAGTTTTAGTCGACGCGAAACGACGGACTCCTCGGGCGTGAGTTCAAATCCCACAGCTGAAATAAAAAAATATTTTTTTTTTCAGAAATATCTGTTGGATCGTAATATGTTATAATATCAGCATCAATAAGCAATATAAAAAACTACAAAACACGCTTTCATAGCACATCAAACTAAAAAGTGACAAATAAATATAGTTTAAAAAAACTAAAAAAAACACGCTTTTAAAGCACATCAAACTTAACCTCTTCAAGGACAATGGCACATATGTGTACGTTTTGTACAAACCCATTTTATATTTCAAAGTTTTGTTTCTCATCTGAGAATTCGACACATATGATGCCAGTTGACCTCCCCTCTCCTTGCAAATAGTTACAGTGGTGAAATTCCCGCGTTATTTGCTGGCATGGCTATCTAATGTCAGCTGTGTGCATTGTAGGTTATGTAAGAAATTGTTCCATTGTTTATGTGAATATTTTAGTAGTTCAGCAGATATAAAAAGTGGTAAGTTGTTGTATACCATGTTAGTTACACATATTTTATATTGAATTAATAATTATATACGTAGATTTAGGAAAAAATGCTGCTAAATATTTGTACACATATGTGTACTCTGTTCAGATGTGGAAATTATCTGTACACATATGTGCACTCTCTTCAGATGTGGAATATTTTTTTTTTTGTATATTCCTGACGAAGTAAATTTTTAGTAATTTATGCAATCTGTAATAGTAGGTGTAGGGGTAACAGGGTAGTTGTCTAATTTGGTTTTTTCATTCTTTTGTAGCTTATGATGGGGGATGAAATATCTACTAGCACTTTTTATGGTAGAAAAAACGAAAGAATAAATATTTTGGATTTCATTGTGAATCCAAATGACTCCGATTTGGAAAATATTGAGATCTTCAGTGACGACGATTTACATGATGATATACAGCAACCTATAGGCAATATTGTCCACGAAAATGGCATGGATTGCAGTGACAGTAGTGATGGAGAAGACAACATAACACTAAGTGAATTAGCAAAACGGTATCAGCAAAAAGCAACCAATAATTGAAAAAACTCTAACCTGGTTTGCCGAAAGAGATAACAAATTTACGAATACTCCACCTCCATTCCTAAGTTTACATACAATAAATGTAAATGGAGAAACCCCTTATTCTTTTTTCATACATTTATTTCCGGAGGAACTATTTGAACTTATAACAAAAGAAACTATTCGATATGCAATTCAGCAGGGAAAACATTATTTTTCTGTTACAGTGTCTGAAATAAAAGTGTTCTTTGGCATAAACATAATAATGACCTACATAAAATACCCAGCTTACCGAACTTATTGGTCCTCAATTCCAGGTTTGAATTTTGGTATGATTTCAAATGTGATGCCGCTAAAAAGGTATGAAGAAATCAAAAGATTTATACATTTTATAAATAATGACAGTATACCAGAAAACAATAAGGATTCATTTATCAAAATTAGACCCATGTTAGATATATTATCAAGAAGTTTTTCCTCTGCTGCTACACCAACTGAGATGTTAGCAATCGACGAGATGATAATTCCGTTCAAAGGAAGAAACAGAAATAAACAGTATATAAAATCTAAACCCAAGAAATGGGGCTTCAAAGTATGGGTGAGGGCATCCGCTGATGGATACGTTTCAAAATTTGAGATATACCAGTCTTCAACTGATAAACAGAAATCTGAATTAGGAGTAATTGGTGACACTGTTGTTAGAATGTGTGTTGGGTTAGAGGGACTAAACCATAAGGTATTTTTAGATAACCTGTTTACTTCTTTGCCTACTGTCAAATATCTTATGGATAACGGTATTTATGTAATAGGAACTATTAGATCTAATAGAATGCAAAAAGCTGACGAAAGTCTTATTGATGGTAAAACGCTTCTCAAGCGAGGAAGAGGTGCTAGTTCCTTGGTTACTTCGTCCAACAATATAACTATTCTCAGATGGGCAGATAATAAACTAGTTCACATGATATCAACTTATGCCGGTAAAGAACCACAAGATGTTGTAAAAAGGTGGGACCGAAAATCTAAAACATATATTGAAGTATCCAGACCGCAGGCTATAATTCAATATAATAAATTCATGGGTGGGGTAGACATGTCTGACAGAATGGTAGCCCACTATCCTCATTCCATCAAGAATAAAAAATATTACTTGAGAATAGTTTTTCATTTTATGAACATAGCCATAACAAATGCTTGGCTGTTGTACAAGAATATTAACAAATCTACAATTTCATTAGTTGAATTCAAAGCATCTATAGCTACAACTATGATTCAGCTTTTTAGTAATGAAAGAAAACGAGGCAGACCCAGCTCTAGCAAAAGAAAATAATTCCAAGAAGAAAAGGGCTTGGAGTAAAGTCCTTCCCGAAATCAGGACTGATGGTATTGGACACTTTCCCATGAAAATGGAATATAAAAATCCTCCACGCTGTCATGACAAAAATTGTTCGAAGAGAACACGGTATGCCTGTAAAAAGTGCCAGGAAAGTGTCTGTCCAGAATGCATGGAATCATTTCATACATAACTATATGTCCACTGTCCACGTATGTGGCCGTCATGTTTTTTACAAAAAAATATTGTTTTTACGAACAAATTTTGAGTTACTAAGTTTTTTATGTAAATTATTATTACAAATAAATATGTTTAATATTTTTTTAAAGAAAATTATTTTTTTTAAAATAAATTGTCCTTGAAGAGGTTAAAAGTGAAAAATAATTATTAATATAAATTGAAAACAACAATGAACGAAAAATACTAGTATTATTGTGCAAAAAGCGTGGGGCGCTTTGTGCCATATTTTTCGTATATCGAGCAACCCACGCTTTTTTCACAATAATACTAGTATTTTTCGTTAATTATTGTTTTCAGTTTATATTAATAATTATTTTTCACTTTTTTAGTTTGATGTGCTTTAAAAGCGTGTTTTTTAGTTTTTTAAACTATATTTATTTTAATATAAAATGTTACAGTTTATTAATGAATTAAATAAGCTGTAATTATTGAAATAAATCTGGCAACGTGTACCGTCTTGGTATAATTGATTTATTGTGTTTTAGCGCGAAACTAGTCCGATGACATCAATTTTTTTACCCTTATCGAAGATCACACAAAAATCTAAAAAAATGTTAATGAACTTATATTTTCAAATATTATCGGATAAGCAATTAAAGAAATTATGGGAAAGCTCATTGCGAGTGCCCGTAAATAATTTTTGTAAAGTTTTTTTAGGTAATATACAGAGTGTTCATAAAATGCACAGCACAAATTCAGGAGCATAATTCTTACGTCAAAATAAGAAAAATGGTCCGTTGAAGATGGTTCAGCTAACGCTTCGTTTCCGAAATACAGAATAGTGAAAAGCTGTCAGAAAATGAACATTTTCCTATTTCTACATAAAACGATTTTTTGATTTTCCACGATATTTGGTATAATTGATTAGATGTAATGGTTTAATGATTTAATGTACCATTTTTTCCATATCTTTTATGGGGGTGGAGAACGACCGATGACAATCTTTGATATCATATCGTATTTCGCTTCTCAGTTCATGATGAATTTGTAATTTTTTTTTGTGAATCTGTTATAAAAGGTACTGGAAAAAAACTTATTTATGCAACTTTCTTTGTAGAAGAAAATAATATAGTCATTTTTCCCTTGATGAGTTAGTATTAAAAATAACTGCATTATTAGAACAGCCAACTAAGGCATTCCTCCATTTAGAACTATATTTAAACAAAAAAAATCTGCAATTAATTCTACAGCGTTTCACAAAATCATAAGATTTTTGTTTATAATTATTTTAGCCTTTTCTTTGTGTATTCTACATCTACCTCATACTCCGAAATATTTAGGAAATGTCATTAAATAAACATCTGCAAAAAAGAAACAGACAGTATTAGTTGCTATAATGAATAAATACTTTAAGGGATATTTTCCAATAATTATTACTCTATTTTATTTATGATCTGAATGTTGGTGTGTCACAGCAAAACAATAGGTAATCCATGAGTAAATGTTGTAGTTATTAAAACCAAATTAAGGTAAGTCCGGATTTTATAATAATCATTTGAGGAATCAAGAAACTACTTTGGCAGCAATCAAATATGCCTTTGTCTTCAAACCTTTAATATAATTGGTTTATATGAAATAATGAGTTAAGTATGAAATTTTATCTAACATATGAATTCGTCAACATATTTTTTTTTCAGTTCAGCGGGGGTTAATTTTTTAACAAATTATGGAATTATAGCAAACTCTTATTATTTTTATGCATTTTATCAGTTTTCATAGTTTGCGAAGTAAAGTTTGGATTAGCCTGTATATACGAGGTGTCCCATAATTAGTACCTTCTTTAAGGAGGTGATAGAATTAAAAATATCTGATGTGGCCAGCACATAACTTTGTTATACCAGTATATATCATCCTGATTTAAAAATATCATTCTATTTAATTCTTCACTTACCTATATTAAATTTTAATAGCGTACCTTGAAATGTTTCATTAAAATTTTTAAATAATTAATTACACAGGCCTGAAAAATAAAACTTATGGTGGGGGTTTCTATATTTTAATGTAATTCTGTATGACTGTTTCATGCCGAATCCAAAAATGACTTGCATTTGGCTCCATCACGCAAGGTTTTTTCACAAAGTAAAAACACATGAACGGTTTTCTAATAAAATGTATTAAAATAATGCATTACAGTAAAATACTTCTCATTTTTAATTACAAAATTTAAATCAAAATTTACAAGTACCTACAAGAAAATAATATTACAAAAAAGTTGAATGTTTAGTTGAAGCCCGTTTATGTGAAGTTTCACCTTCAGAAGATTCTCTCTTTAAACACCAACAATAGTCAGCCATCATGGCGACGTTCCATCTTCCTTAATATCTCATCTCCATCTGTTTAATGTCCTGGTGAAACCTTTCACCTTGTTCTTCACTCACCGCCCCGAGATTTTCTGGAAAATAGTCAAGATGGGAATGAAGAACATGAAGTTTCAAACTCATATTGCACCCCAATGTTTTATAATTTTCTAACATATCGTTGACTATATTCTTGAAATCAGGATTTCTGTTATTACCTAAGAACTTTTGAACTACATTTTTGAAGCCAACCCATACAGCCTTTTCTTTATCATTCATTGTTGAGTCAAACACTCTGTCTTTCATTAACTCTCTAATTTGTGGCCCAACAAAAATACCTTCCTTAAGCTTGGCTTCTGATAAACTAGGAAACTTTGAACATAAATACTTGAAGCAGTTACAGTTTTTGTCAAATTGCTTCATTAGCCCCAACTTAATGTGTAACGGAGGCAGAAGAACTTTTTTCGGATCGACCAAACTTTCTTGTACAATATTTTTTGAACCAGGTACTAAATTAATTCTACGTGGCCATTCTTTCTTTGCCAATGTTCACCTCGTGCTCTACTGTCCCATTCGCATAAGAAACAGGGCATTTTAGTATAGCCAGACTGTTGGCCTAACAGCATACCTAAGATTTTAAAATCTCCACATAACATCCAGTTGTGGTCTGCATATTTCACCTTTTCAAGTAGGAGTTTCAAATCTTCATATCTTTCTTTTAAATGAACAGAGTGTGCAACCGGGACTGATGTGTATATATTACCATTATGCAACAATACACCCTTTAAACTCCCTTTTAGATGAGTCTATGAACAACCTCCAGTCATTTGGTTGATAATTGGATGCTCCTAACTTGCTAACCAATCCTGGAACATCATGGCAGTAAACAAGGGATCCCTCTTGATCAAAGTATTCTAAAAAATTCAGTTTCACGATTTCTATACCATGAGAATGTCGTTCCTGGAAGAAGTAAATTCTTTTCACTCAGTCTAGATCCCAAAAGTTCAGCAGACTCTTTTTTAAAGTCCTAAGTCACGAATTAAATCGTTTAGTTCATTCTGAGTAAAAAGCTGAGGCTGAGTACTTTGTAATGAAAAGTCTTCATCCGAATCTTCAATTTCTAATTGCAAATCAGAATCAGACGACAAAAGAGTATAATTCTCTGCTACAGCAGGTACAGGTACATCTGGCCCATGCGCTACTGGCCTTATTGCTGATGGAAGGTTCGGATAAAATATTTTTTTCTTATTTTTAGTATTAAAGCCACTTACGTCACACAAACAAAAGTAACAAACTTCTGCATGATTGCTGGGTTCCCGCCACACCATTGGTATGCCGAAAGGTAAGGATTTCTTTTTATTTTGAGTCCACTTCCGTAACGATTCAACACATGTATGACAAGCACTGTGTGGCGCCCATGTTTTGTCTTGGTCTCCAAGCTTTACACCAAAGTACGCATGATAACTTCTTTTCACGAATTCCGTATTATTTCTTTGTCTTTGTTTAACTGTATATGAACCACAAATGTAACAAAACACATCGGCGCTGTTTTTACAATGTCTTGAGGACATAACGAATTTTTAATAACTTTATCACGCTGTTATATACTGTAAGCACACGTTCAACCACAGTTAACTTACTACAGACTGCTGTATGTGCTTTTCGAATACTATGTGTATATTCTGGTTCTAACTAGAAACGTCTAGATTAAAAGGCAGTGGTCCTTAACAATTTTATTTTAAAAAGATATGTATTAATTACTAATAATGTCGTTATGTATGTTTAGAGTAAACAGTGCGTGATAAACGAAAACTAATAATACTGCAGAGTTCAGAACGACTTACTCTAAAAATGTAAAAAAATTGTAGACCCCTAAAACCATGCAGGCCTGTGTTATCAGCGTCAATCGATACTGTCAATAATAATTCATGTCATATATTTTAATAATTTCTTCTTATTTACATTGACATTTCAAATGTCAAACTGTTAAATTTATTCTAACCCCATTTTATGAGGTCAAATGGGTAAGAAATTTCAGTTTACATCAGCTTTATTTAAGTACTTGGAAAATATATTTTATTGTCGTGATATAGTAGACATGATTTATAATCTTTCATCAAGAATATATTTTTTTGTAAACGCTAATACAAAAAAGTTTGGGTCCCGTGGAGCTCCTCTCAGCTGGCCAATTTTGCTCATCACCGAATTTGTCGTTGTCTTTGGCCTTTAGAATTCGTGTACCAAATTTGAAGCTTTACTTCAAAGACTGTGACTGCTATCACGATACTACAGACATGCGGACAGATTTTTTTCCATAAAATTATGTTTTTTTGTCGAGATTTGTCCAGAAATACAATAAAAATTTTTATTAATTTTTTCCTAAATTGTACCTTTTTTTTCATCATTATATCTCATCTAAAATGTTGTCTCCGATTAGTATTTTTTGAGTTATCGCGGATACACACATACACACATACATCCACACACACACACACAATCACGCACCGACAGACATCATTCGGAAAATAGTCAGAATGGATTTAGGAGAGTAAGAAAGTAAAAATAAGTTGAGTTTTGTATATAAACATTTGCCTTAAATCAGTTCATAACCCTTTAAAGTACAATATAGTATTTGCTAAAAAATTCGAAACGTCTTAGTTGCAAAAATTAAATTTGGACCATTTATTAATTTCGTAATGTTACAGATTTTGTCAAATTCTTATATAAATATTATAAGGATGAATTTTCGCTATAATTTTTTTGTCTTATTTTTTTTTAACATTTAAAACAGAAAAATATACCAGTGTTAGAAACTGCATAAAAAAGTGCTCTTACTAAATTTTGATAATAGCCATCATTTTGGAATTCTTTGTATTATAATATTGCAATACAGGATAGGTATACACACGGTCGACTATAAGCAGGCTATGAACAGACTCGTGGTGCGCTGTTCCCAAATGTTAGTTAGTTGTCTATGTCTACTTTGACGCTGATATTTTTGCTGGTTTTTCGAGTTGATTTTTTGAGATTTTTTTTTCTTTTGTAGAGAACGTAAAAATAAACTTGCCAAAACGTTAAAGTTAACGTGAATACTTTTTTTTGATGTCACAATAGAGTGATTTGTCGCATATCGGTTTTTAATTATAGAAAATGAAGTGTTTCACTCCCATTATTTATTAGAAGTATTAAGTTTCTTTTCTTATTTTTCAAATCGACCTTTTCGGTATTGGATTGATTGTTTTTTTTTAATGTGTTCGTTAAGTAAAACATTAGCAAAAATGGAACAAAGCATAATGAGAATAATTATATTCTTTACCACAGACACAGAATAAAAATGTATTAAAAATATAAAAATAAAATTGTTGTAGCTAGTGCATTGTTATTAGAAGCTGCACCAATTATTTGTTTTTTTTTCCTCTATAGTCTAATCTTTTATTAACATACACTTCATCAATTAAAAGAACAATACTTTTTTCATGCTGTTAATTACCCTGTTGGAGGACGATTATGATACATTTCATTAAAAATATTACATACCTCCAACTAGGGTATCTTCATCACCATAGCCTTATATCTTTTTCAATTCCTTGTTTTTGAGTTAACTCATTTATGTTTTTAAAGGAATCACAATGAGGAAGAAATTTGTTACAACAAATATCTAATGTGTTAACAATTAAATCAGTTGTGAAACAGTAGAAAAAACAATGAATTATAGACGGTAAAAGTATCTTATTTGTTTTACTTTGCGTTGATTTTCGGAAGAACTTTTTGAAAACTTATTATGAAATATCTTCATTATTATTAGAGACAATGATTTCAAATCTGACATCAGGAAAACTGAAAAAAATTGGTCTATCGAATAATTAAAAAATACTCATGTTTCATTTGAAATAACAAAGTTGGTAGCAATTACGAAAAAACTAAGAACGTGGCAACAGTGCCGATATCGTTTTCAAGTCCACCATGTTTTCTTATTCCCAAATTTGATGAAATCGGACTAGCCGCGATATTTGGATTATTCCATTCTATTGACTCATTCTGTATAAATTATCAGTATATGTGTAATCAAAAACGACAAAGTGCAGTTAAGATTATTTTAAATAAAATAATAAAAATAAACTGATGCAATATTTTCGTCAAAACAGGAAATTTCACCATTTGTTTTTATCACGTATTTTCTGTTCTGTGAATGAAAATAAAATACAAAAAATCTCAAATTTTAAACTAATGTTTGATAGACAAAATACCAACCACATTACATCTTCTGCACACACAAAAGTTAGTGACATAATTTAGAATGATGTTCTGTAAATTACAGAAATTATACGACTTACAAATATTATTTATATCTTTTGTTTTGTATACACTGGTGATAAATTTAATAATATTTTGTAGACAGTAGTACCACAAGAATAAGTAACAATACTTATTCTTGTGGTAGTACCACAAGAATAAGTTCTTGTGGTAGTACAGGGAAGGGGAATTGAAAGAAACAAATGTCTCAGTAAGGTTTTCAGGATCGTGTAGGGTCGCTCAGCGGGGGATATATTTGTTATTATTCTTATCTATTTAGAACAACCGAGTAGCATTTAAAGGTCAGTGTTCGATAAAATATAGGACCGCATTCTAAATAAATAAAGCTCCAAATTCTCCATAACAATAAAATTTATTTGCAGAATACCTTTGGTATGTTTAATTTAGAAACGCAAATAAGGTCAAATTTAGTTAATTACAACTAAATAGATTTGGCCATGGATTTGTAGTAAATAACCAATTACATATGTAATAATTTAGTAGTATCATCGTCATAACCACTTATTGACGAAATAGGACAATTAGTAATTCCAGGATTATTGGATTCTTTGTTTAAATTTTCCTTTATATTTTGCTTATTTATAAACGTAAAGTTAAGTAAATACAATTAAAAATAAACAAATAATAATATCAGTTAAAGATACTACGTGTTTAGAGCGCCCTATTTGGTATATAAACAAAACTCTGAACAACGTATTCCTTACTTGCCGCTATGTAAATTTGCAAACGAGCGACGACTTATATTTTGATTTCCAGCTAAAGAATTTTTTTATTTTACTTTTTGTCATTCAAATTTTATTATTAATTTAATTTTATTAAATAGTCAGTCAGTCAGTTAAGCTAGATTATTGCAAATAGATTTGCAAAAACAGTACGTTGTAAAAGATAGATCAAGTGTACAAAAGTTATTTGAAGTTTTCTTACAGGCACTATCGGAATTGGTAAATAAATGTTACTACATCCTAAAAATCAGTACAAGAATATTAGTTTCCCAACTTGAATTGGTGAACGTACTACCATTCGCTTGAAATGTCCAAATTCTAAATATCTAGTAATTTTAACGTTGTTGAGTTGGTGGTTACAACGTCAGTCGTAAAATGATTGGTTTAAAAATGGCGCCTATCTAAAAATATGTTAGAACATTTTTTAATGTGCTGATTGATTTATTAAATTATTGTTTATAGAGTAAATAATTTTTTAATAAACATAATATAAAGAATGATGTTGGCTCTATTGGATAATTTAAATGTACACAAGATATGTGTAAAACATTCAGTCACTATCGAATTAGCATCTGACAATGAGTCAAATTGAAGCTTTTTTAATACCAGTTACATTTTTTCTGGTTCAGCTAATAGTTCTATCACTTCCTGGGGCGAACTTCTACCACCTGCACTTCTGGTCACATGTCGAAGAGTATAAAACATTTGGGAAATACCTGAAAAAAAAATGTCTACGATTACTGGTTTAAATAACAGGTCCTTTATCTCACAAACTCTTTATTGATGCTACCGGTTTCGTGATATTTATACTAAAGTATTACCACATCTTCAGGCAACAAGACTAAAAATTGTTAGAAAACATTAGAAGAAAATAAATTAAAGAAAAAATGACGAATATAAGGTTAAAATTGTAAATATAAAACTTACGTTAAAATACAAATATACAAAGATTTGTCCACATTTAAAAGCAATATACAGCCAAAAAACAAAATACATCACTTTGAAAAAATTAATTTTAGACTGTAAAGTTAAAAGGTTAAAACAAATTAAACTGTCTACAATATATTATCATCTGTTCATAGACTAGTGACAGGTGAATGTGGGGACCTCTATCTTAAAATACATATAAAGTGGTCTTTCAGTTATATGTCACCATGTGAGGTTTCTTATTACTATATTTAATAAGAATTAATTGAAAGTACATACAAAATTCAAAAAATAGCTCAACAAAACCGCAACAACCAACACTCAAACCCCAAAAAACTCTTCTTTTTGCAAAAATAAGTTCCGGATTCCGGGCGTTGGCCACCGCGGTCCCGGTGAGCTAGTTTTTGTGTCAAAACAATTGTCGATGACACAAGACAAAACTAAAAACTATGTGGAGTTACAGAGCAAACATCACAACAAAACTGAAAAAGTCGAAGTGGAATCAGATGTTACCTGTGAATTGAGTGACGTAACTGTGTTTGACTTGATATATCGAAGGATTTCTAAAGACTCCAAGTTATTAAGTAATCCGCCTCTATTAGCCAAGTGTAGTACCTCAAAACCAGTCTCTTGATTAAATGTGTGGCTCTCATTGAGTAAGTGTTCGGCAAACTGTGAAAAACCCGTTTGCAGCCTGAAGCATCTAAGATGTTCTTTTAATCTTGTTTTGAAATTTCTGTATGTTCTACCAACGTAAATACTATTACAGTCGTTACAGTTAAGCTTATATACTCCACATTTGTCCAGTAATGGAATTTCATCTTTATTGTGTACAAAATATTTATTGAGAGAATTAGATGTTTTAAAAGCAATATTGCAGTGGTTGTTAAATATATTAGCTATTCTGTAAGAGACTGGTCCTATATATGTAAGTGGAAAATATTTTTTGTTGTTATTTACTGCGGTATTATAAAGAGGGTCGTTGATATAGGTTAAATTAGATGTAATTCTGTTTCGTTTTTTTGTTAATATTTTATCAATTAGGTTATGTGGAAAATTATGAATAGAGGCTATTTGTTTAATAATCATTAATTCTCTGTTAAAGGACTCTGTACTTAGAGGAATTTTTAGAATTCTGTCTATGTAACAGTGAAAAGCTGCTACTTTATGTTGGTATGGGTGATTAGATAAATTATCAATAACTACTCCAGTGTCAGTTGGTTTTCTAAAAATGTCAAAATTGTGTTTATTATCTTTTAATGTGATGGTTAGATCTAGAAAATTTATTTGTTTATTTTCATTCTCTAATTCAATAGTGAATTTTATTGTCGAATGAAGCGTGTTAAGGTGACTAGCAAAATCATTTAGATCTTGTAGATTGCCCGACCATAATAACAGAATGTCGTCTACATATCGATAATAATATATTAAAAAATTATTAAACCTTGGATTATTCATAATATTAGAAGTTTCAAAATTGTGCATAAATATGTCAGCTAGAATGGGAGAAAGAGGAGATCCCATAGCTAGTCCTTCATTTTGACAATATGTGTCACCATTGAATGAGAAAAAGTTTTGTTCTAGACATATATTTATTAAGTTGAGTAGTTCTCTAACCTGCTCGTCAGTAAAATTATTATCTGATGTCATCTTTTGTTTGATTAAATTTACGACTTCATTGCGTGGTATGTTCGTGAATAAATTGTTAACATCGAATGATACTAACATGTATGTATTTTCTACATGTACATCTTTAATCTTATTGACTAGATTAACATTATTGAAAACAGTATGGGTGAAATAATCTTTGTAGATGTCCTTTAGCAAAGAATTGAGATATTTTGCTAAATTATATGTTGGAGAATTGTTAAATGCTACTACTGGTCTTATCGGTATTTCTTCAAAATTGTTATTTTTGTGTATTTTTAATAAACCATATAATCTCGGTATTAAGCTGAAGTCCGGGTTTAGTGTGAGTAATTTTGGTTTATCTAATAGGTGTGTAGAGTTTCTTAAACAGTTTTTTACTTTGTTAATAAAAAGGATTCAGTTTTACATTACTTTTTTGAATATCGTTGTCTGACAGAAACTTTAGAACTTTTTCATTATAATCTGATCTATTCATAATCACGATACAATTTCCTTTGTCAGCTTTACTTAAAATTAAATTATTGTTTTTTAATTTTTGTTGGATAGATTTGATAATTTTATAGTTAAAATTTCCATTTTGAATGTTGTTGTTAGTCAAATTTGCTTTTTGATTTTTTAAAATGTTTTTAATCTCATCTCTGACCGGTTCTTTGTTTTCTATATTTAATGATTGTAAAACTGTTTCACTCTCTGCTGCTAATAACTCTAAATTTTTTATATTGAATTTGTTATTGTTTATTGTAGGGTTAAATTTTAGGCCTTTATTGAGCAAATTGATTTCTTGCTGGTGAAAGTTTATGTTAGAAAAATTCTTAACTGATGTGAAAAATGTATGAACATTTTCAGCTTTTCTATTAGGTCTAATTAGATTGGTTTTTCTTCTCTTAAGTAAATCTAGTTTCCTATTTAGCCTATATTTCTTTTTCCTTTCTAAATAGTCTTTAGTTTCATGCACCTTACCTAAAAAATGATTTAAAATATCGTAACTCCATTTTAGTCTTGTTGCCTGAAGATGTGGTAATACTTTAGTATAAATATCACGAAACCGGTAGCATCAATAAAGAGTTTGTGAGATAAAGGACCTGTTATTTAAACCAGTAATCGTAGTATTATGGACTCACACGGGTACCACTTCCCTAATTTAAAAAAATTTCTTTTTGTTTAATAGTGTTACGCCACTGGACTGTGTAGACTGGTTAGATGAGACTGGAATTGTACACGAACGGCCGGGAATATTCTAGAATGCCCTAGATCGTGTGAACGGATGTATAAATAAGATACACGGTGGACGGAAACACAGTCTGAAGTCGAACGTGAACGAGTAAAGAAATACGAAAGAGACTTATAAGTGTTCAGTTGTGATTATAATTGGGACAGTGATTAATCTATTGTTGTTAATTGTTAATTAGTAAATAAAGTAGTGAGTAAGTGTTACCTGGACTTTCAATCAACGAATCTACGGGTATAGGTGTTTGTATGGATAGCAAACACGTAACAATAGGCAAATTTAGGAAGTATATATGGATATTGTCGTAATCTACAAACATTATAGAAAAACTAATAATAATACACCCGTATTTAAAAACATCAATATCATTTCTATGTTCATGACCTGCTACTTTTTATTGATATCGGACACCCATATTAACAATAAATAAACCATACATACCTGGATCCATATCTTCACACAGCACAATTCGTTTTAACTTTAAAGCCAATAATCATCAATATTTCCCACGCCTTTTCTACTACGCTCCTACACCCAAACATGTGCCATAATCTTCACGTGAGTATCAGAGAATTCGTTCTTGCAGAAAGTACTTTAGTCACCATAAGGAGAACTTATGCTGTGCTTGAGTGGTGGCCAGTGCACGGACACCTGAAGAAGTTTCTTTGATGAAAATGTTTGTTATTGGAGATATTTGAATATTTAGGTTTTTTCCAGTTAGATTGGGTATTTGACACACCGAGCATTGTGATGTATTCAACAACATTATGATCATAAAACTACGTTTCATCATCTGTCACAATTGAATTCACATGCTTAGAACGATCAGGTTTGACCTGCTAGAGCATTTTTTACCACACTATCCATTTTGCTCATTAATATTTAGCAAGTTGGCGCCAACCAAAGAGCAAACCCTGCACATCTTTAAATTTTCGTGAATTATCGAATTAACTGTGTGAATGCATATTTAAGATGTGCTGAATTTCTCAGTATATCGCATGTTTATTTTGTGCAATTAGTTTCTTCACACGATCGTCATTTTCTTGTGTCACGACCTTAACTGGCCGTACTAGACGCGTATTGTCTCAGATCAAATATGCCTTTTTCGAATTGTTTATGCCACCTATCAATGATCCTTAAAGCTATAATTCTATTCAAATATTAGGTGCATTATCTGATAATCTGGTAAACCTCGTCGAAAATTGTACAAAAACAGGAAAGTCAAAGGTTCCAAGTGTTAATAGATTTATAACTTTTCTCTGTGATCTCTCAAAGAATACTTCGCCACCTACTGTGTTTACGGCTAATTACTTGTTAAGGGCCAATTACCTGTTAACTTTATAACGGTACGTACCCGACCTTCTAGAAATTCACTTCCTTGAATAAGAAATGACTTAATTATTGGTAACCTCTGTACACGCGCCAATATCCATTTGGCATGATGACGGTCTCGGATGCTAGGGCCAGGCAGGACTATTGCCTTTTTACCCTAGTCATCGCTGTAGACCTGGACCGGCCTCGTGCAGGGCGGGTTAACTTACTTTACGAACGGCCCCACTCACAAATGTGAGCGGTGCCGAAGATTTCGGTCAACCTCCCTGGGTCCTGGCTGTTGAACCCTGCTGGCTAGGGCCTCTTCTGGCGCTCTTCTGTCTTCATCTTCTTTCTTCGCCAGCTTGTCACCCCCGGGGGTAGTCATCTGTCTGCCAGGGACTGTGTGGATATTCTGTGACTTGGGATTGACTGCCAGTACACAAAGTGTCAATTGACACATTGTCATCTGGATCATCGGACAAGGTGAGGATTACCTGTGTAGCTCTAGGAGGTGAAGGCCTAAGTGCTTTCTTATCAGTTTCGTCCTTCACGGAGCCAGGGGGACAACGGGCACTGGTCGGTTTACTGACCGGCGCCCGCAAGGTTTGTGGGAGGGTGGTTGGTCGTGTCATGTCTTTTCAGTGAGTTTGGTCCATCTGTAAGGAAAGGATTAGTTATACTTACCCGTTATCCAGTAACTGTACCTTCGGCCTCTTGTGCCTCGGTGCGTCGGCCGGATCATAGGAGGTGGCCTCCCTGATCAGCGGGTTCCTGTGCTCCTCAGCTAAGGTGTACAGTTTCTTCGCTCTATCCCGGATGATTTCGGTGACTGGTGTGTACTCCAGGTCCCTGAAGATGTCAGCGTTTCTAACGTACCATGGTGCGCCCACCGCTGTCCTGATGGCCACGTTTTCCACGGCTTGGATCTTCTTCAGATAGGTCTTCGCTTGGTATCCCCATGCTACGGAGGCGTAGGTCAGCTGTGGTCTGATGAGTGCTTTGACTAGCAGAAGCTTGTTCCTCAGACTGAGCCTGCTCTGGTTCCCTACCATCGGGTAGATGAGAGCTCTCGTCCGCTTGGCCTTTACCACGATGGCTTCGGTGTTCTGTCTCCATGTCAGGCCTTTATCCATGATTACGCCAAGGTACTTGACGGAATCGTGCCATTGGATGTCCTCGCCTAACATGGAGACGTGTCCTGTGGGGGTTTCCTTGCGTCCTTTCCTGAAGAGAATCGTCTGGCTTTTCTCCGCGTTGACTGCGACTTTCCACTTGACACACTATTCTTCCAGAAGAGAGGCTGCCTCTTGGAGTGTTCTGGTGGCTGTTCGCGCT
Source organism: Rhamnusium bicolor (assembly GCA_029963845.1). Lineage (NCBI taxonomy): Eukaryota > Metazoa > Arthropoda > Insecta > Coleoptera > Cerambycidae > Rhamnusium > Rhamnusium bicolor. The sequence continues at coordinate 87,288 of JANEYF010000838.1, forward strand.
CTCCAGGATCTGGCCGTGACGGCCGTGTCGTCCGCGTAGAGTGCCATTGCGGTGCCCTCGGCCCTTGGTAGATCAGAGGTGAAGACAGCGAACAGATGGGGTGACAGCACAGAGCCTTGGGGGACTCCGGCTTCCATCGGTCGATACGTGGACACACAGTCCCTAACCTCTGTACAGTAACAAATATACCTTGGAACCAATTAATTTCGATGAAGTTGTGATAATCGGCAAATCATTTTGCGAGATTGAAGGTTAAAAAAATTATATTTAGTACCTTATTTAACTTAGTATGTTTGTTTTTCGGCAGCCGCCCAGAATGTTAACTGTTTTTAATCAATTTTTTGGGTGCCCGGTTAGGTGAGATAAGGATCGGGAAAGTCTTTGCCGATGTCACTTATCAGTAGAGTTGGCAAATATTCGCCGCAGGACATAGGCGTACGCATCATAATAAGTGTAATAAAAGAAATTAACTAGTAATAAAAGTAATAAACTGTTACAATTTATAACAATGTATGCACAACTTACTCTCTTAACTAGCTTGGTTATCACAAACTGGAAAAGATGTGTAAAAACTTTGCAGCATCATGTATGTTTTTATGGTTGTCTCCGAGAGTAATGTCCGACGTGGTGTTCCTGTGTTGTTACGTAAATAACTATTTTGACTAAAGTAATTCGTAACAAAAACTTATTTTATTTTAGGTTAAAATGACGATATGTATTAATTCAATTCCTGATGTTTAGGAAGAAATGACACAAATACATTGTAATCGATAACCAAATACCCTCGATACATCACTATTCGAAAAATTAATATTTTAATTACAGTATTATAGGTAGTATTAGTAATATTAACTGTTAGGAATGTTCAAATTAGTTACTGTACAGGGTAGGCAAATTTCAATGTTTGTATAGGGTAACTCCGTAACTATAAGAGATACAAAAAAATGGAAGACACTCTCTCGGTCCCTTTTTTGAGACAAATTCACAGGTGGAAACAAAAATTTGCTATCGTCTTTTGTTTTCGAGTTATAAACAAAACACATGTATGTAATATCTTGGTTATTTGTAAAGTTATGCAAAAGCAACTTTTACATTCTTGAGGCAATTTTTCTGTATAATACAGTGGCATCGAAAAAATTAAAAAAAGGTGCAATTTCGAGTTATGGCATAAAGTTGTATTTTCTTAAATGGGAATCATAGTTGGCTATGATTTAGTTAAAAAGGGAATTTTTTTTCTCTTTCAAACTATATATCATATGTGGGGTCGCTTTTGATGTGTAAGTATTTAATAGCGAACATAATCTTTCAGTATATTACTTTTGAGTTTTTTTTATATTTATTCCAAGTAGGCGTGTGTCATCTACGTTTGTCAGTAAATTGCAGATTAATAATTTTGTTTCCGTCATAATTACACCCCATTTAATCGTAAAATTGAAGATGTCTTATGAAAATTACGAGAAATATGATATGCTAGGATGCTTTATTCGAAGTAATAACAATTGTGATATTGCATCCGAAATATATTTCAATCGCTATTCAGAAAGAAGACAACCTAATAGAGCTATTTTTAAGGCGTTAAAAGAAAATCTCATTAATGTGTCCTTCAACAAGCCAAGACCAAAAAATTACAACATTGAAGATGCTGAAGAATCTTCTATAAACTGTAATTGGAGTGGCGCTTGCAAATCCTTCAATTTCAAGTCGTCAAATTGAAGCTGATTCTGGGATTTCAAGACGTCGAGCTTTGGTTATTTTGAAGACACACCAATTCATGCCTTATACAATATGAAAACAACATCACCTGCAACCAACTGATCTTCAGCAACGATTGGATTGCATATGGTATCGTCAAAAAAGTCAACAAGATCGATTCTACTCTAAATATGTAATTTAGACAGATGAAGCCTATATTAGCAGTGCAGAAATTTTCAAAAGGCATAACGAGCACTATTGGTCTGATATGAACCCGCACCGTACTGTTGGTTTTAGTGTTTGGTGTGCTCTACGTGGCAATCGTGTTTTAACATATCACATATATCAAGGAAATCTTAATGGCCAACGGTACGACGAAATTTTAAACCAGAAAATTATTGGGGAATTTTTGGACAATCTACCCTTAATTGAGGCAAGGAATCAGTTCTTCTAACAAGATGGTGAACCACCTCATAATTTCAGGATTGTTTCAGAATTATTAAATACCAATTTTGGAAATAACAGGATGGGAAGTAACGGACCAGTGAGGTGGCCACCAGGATCACCTGACTTAACGCCACTGGATTTTTTCTTTTGGGGCCACATTAAAGACAAATTATACAAGAAGAGTGTTATGAAGAAGTGTAATTTATGTATCGAACATAACCGAAATCAGTTTGAACATTTCCTTTAATTTGAATTTTTAATTTGTAATTGTAATGTATTAGATATAACTATCTGATTTTTTGATCTTGGCTTGTTGAAGGACCCACAATTAATGATATTTTCTTTTAACCTCTTAAAAATAGCTTTATTAGGTTGTCTTCTTTCTGGATAGCGATTGAAATATATTTCGGATGCAATATCACAATTGTTATTACTTTGAATAAAGCATTCTAGCATATTTCTCGTAATTTTCCCGACATCTTCATTTTTACTATTAAATGGGGTGTAATTATGACAGAAACAAAATTATTAATATGCAATTTACTGACAAACGGATAAACATTGTCATAGATGACACACGCCTACTTGGAATAAATATAAAAAAAACGCAAAAGTAATCTACTAAAAGATTATTTTCGCTATTAAATACTTACACATCAAAAGCGACCCCACATATGATATGTAGTTTGAAAGAGAAAAAAATTTCCTTTCTAACTAAACCATAGCTAACTATGAATCCCATTTAAAAAACAGTGACTAGGTAAACTAGAGTGCACCTATTTCAGCGTTGGGTGCATAACTCACGAACATTTTAACATTTTGTCATATCATCAACTTTCCTTGCCCTAAAATGTCCCTTGTTTATACCATTGAAAATGTAACTAATGCTCCTTGCCCTTAAACAACATTTTTTTTGTAATTTTGAAAGTTATGAAGGACACTTTAGGGCAAGGAAAATTGATGATATGACAAAATCTTAAAATGTTCGTGAGTTGGAGTGCACCCAACGCTAAAATAGCGTGCACTCTGGAGTGCACCTAGTCACTGCGTTTAAAAAAATACAATTTTATGCTATAACTCGAAATTTCGTTTTTTTTTAAATTTTCTCAACTCCACTGTATTATACAGAAAGAAGTGCCTGAAGAATGTAAAAGTTGTTTTTTCATAACTTTACAAACATCTAAGATATTGACATGTGTTTAAAAGTCGAAAAATCAAACTTTTGTTTATAACTCGAAAACAAAAGACGATAAAAAATTTTTGTTTTCGCCAGTGAATTTGTCTCAAAAGAAGATATAGAGAATGTGTCTTCCATTTTTTTTGTATCTCTTACATTGTAACCCTATACAAACATCGAAATTTGCCCACCCTGTGTAGACAGAAAAAATTATTACTAAATAAGTTTTGAACCTATATATTTTAAGAACCTATCGACTCCATATTTAATTTTGGGATAGTAGAAGATCTGAGAACTTTCAATGATTAATGAAACTAAATTTGCCTTTACATCATCCATTAGTTTCTCGAGGATACTGACCTACATTATTTACTACATAGTTATAGTAAGCTAATTTGTTTTTAATAGTGACAGTTCCTAGAAATACATTTTAATGGTATTTTTTTGTTCGCTCCTAAAAATTTCATTCATTCTTTTTTTTTTGCAAAACGCTCTGAATTATACCTTTTGCTTTTTGCGGCCGCTGATAAGTAGAATCGCACTAAACAATTTGTTGGTAATTCTGGAGTGGGTTGGAACCTTTGATGTGAAGATAACACTAACGTGGATTTCCACAAAACACCAAAACATTACATACTGCACTCGACGTGCGTTTCGCCAACCAAGTTGCCATCATCTGGAGCTGATTAAAACTGTTTTAATCATCTCCAGATGATGCCAACTTGGTTAGCGAAACGCGCGTTGAGTGCAGTTATGGTGTTTTTGTGTTTCGTGGAAAACTACGTCAGTGTTGTTGGTAATTATGAACTATTTAACTGTGAACACAATAGATATTAAAATTTCTCACAATTTGTATTTATTTGGTATATAAAATTATAACGCATAGAAAATAAAAAAATAAAAATTTTATTATCATCGTAACTTTGTTTTCGTTAAGAATTATTCAAAGAGGATATGGAAGTTTGTTCATTCTGCAAAATGCGAGTATTCGATATCTCTTCAATTTTGGGGCCGCTGTAAGCATTTGTGACTATTTTGAGTGATATCTACTATATAGTTGTATGTTTATACCAGAATCAACGGATCTTGGCGTGCACGTCATCAGAACTGCAATTAGATAATACGATAAAATAATTCGTTGCCTTTGCCTATGTCTTTTCTGTACAATCTAAACAGTGTTACACTTTTTCAGTATGAAATGACATTGGCAGTGATTTCATACGACCACGCGTTGCTATCTGTTTTAATGATTTCGGCAGCTTATACGTTGTGACGTGCACGCCAAGATCTATTGATTTAACTTTATATGTATTCATGTGCGAACATTTTGTGGGCACGATATCTCAAGTAAGAAGAACGTACGATGTTACAATTATTAGTCCTTCAACGAAATTAGTCCCGCGAATGGTTTTGTTACAAAAAGTTGATCTAGATTCCATTTAAACAAGGGCCAACAATTCTAAACGATTTTTTTTTTTATAATTTTGACTCTCAATGAATAATTTTTAATACTTTCTGTTTCTTGATAGCATGATTTTTAAAGATATAGGTATGACAGTGGTTCATTCATTGGCAAATAAATTACAATAAATTTTAGGCAATCCCAAAAACAAAATTGAAGCAAACGAAAAGTCAGGGATTTGCAAAATTAGCTGTAAGGTTAGGTTAGGTTATTGTGAGTGGGTCCTTGTGGACCCTCCACTGCGGCCAGTAGCAGGCCTATCGTGGCTCACTCCTAATTATTTCACTCAATAGGTTAGGTTACTGTGAGTGTGTCCTTGTGGACCCTCCACTGCGGCCATTAGCAGGCCTATTGTGGAATAAGTTCAGTCTCTTAATGAAACTGATAACTTTATTGGGTGAGAATGTGAGATATTCTGGCAGCAGTTGCCCTTTCTCAAATATTGAGAATCGGATCCTCTCCACAGCGGGACAGGTGCATAAGACGTGGTCTGCCTTCTCATCATCCGCCAAGCACAGCCGAGTTTATGCAGACGATGTTTAGTCGGTACCTAATTCACGGTATATAGGCCTGTTAGAGTTTTCAGGTTTGTCCTGTTTAACTCTAAAAGTTTCTTAGTTCTTGATTTCAAAGGATATTTTATAAACGCCTTCGAATGAACTAATCCTGGTAACTCTTGCCAATGCTGGAGAGTTTTCCTTTCAGCCCAGGTTGAGATAGCCATCTTAGCAGTACTTGAAGATATGTTAAGTGTCGGTTCTGGTCTGATGATTCGTGATCCTGCTCCTTCTCTGGCCAAGGAGTCGGCAATTTCGTTACCTTCCATACCAGAGTGGCCGGGTATCTAGATCAGAGTCACTTTGTTGTTTTTGCTCAAATGATTTAAAGCCTTCTGACAGCTTCATACTGTTTTGAAGTTACAGCGTCAAGAACTTTTATAGCTGCTTGGCTATCTGAAAAAATTTTAATTTATCTGCGTGTAAGATGCATATAATCCAGCCTTCGCACACATAGTTCAATGGCATGAACCTCGGCCTGAAAAATAGTTGCATTAGTACCCAGGCTTGAGGATATCCTCACCCTTGGTCGGTAGCTATGTACTCCGGCTCCTATTCCCTCGGCAGTTTTGGAGCCGTCTGTAAACCAGCAACTGCCTGCTCTTAGTAGGTCGGTTTTATTCCGATCCCACTCATCCCGTTTCCGAAACAAGGATGTTGAAGGTCAACTCGTAGTCGATCATAGTAGGTATAGTATCAGAGGGCATTCCCAGGATGCTGAGACTCTCTATGTCATCCAACAACCTGTTCCGTTCCATAATACTAGCCTGGCCCCTCTCTCTCCAAATATGTATGAAGAGGGGGTAAGTCTAGGAGGATTTCCATTGCAGCTGACGGTGTTGTGCTAATTGCCCCCATTACGATCAAGCACGATAATCTCTGTAATCCAGAGAGTTTGGATTTGGTGGTCCGTAGCTGTAATCAATAGTATGTTGGACAAACTAGACAATCAATTAAAACTAGATTCAAGGAGCATATGGCTTAACTCTGTAGAGCAGATGTCTAGTGTTGACCAACATGCGTTTGAGAACAACCATAAAATAGATATTAACAATTTAAGAGTAATTAGGAATGTAACAAATACTAGACAGCTGGATGTATTTGAAAGCTTGGAAGTTATAAAGTATAATAATAGTATGAATAGCGACAGAGGGCCAATCCCCTAGTGTAGGTATAAATATGATACATGAGGGTATTTTTAATAATCTTCAGATGAAGCCATCTTGGTTGGCGAAACGCGCGTCGAGTGCAGTATGTAGTGTTTTGGTGATTCGTAGAAAACTACGTCAGTGTTATCTTCACATCAAGGGTTCCAACCCAATTCAAGGTTTCGTGAAATTATAAGAAAATTAGAGAAAATGACGGACAAAATTAGAAAACGGAGACATTCAGGTTTAACATGATAAAAATCCTTAATGGTTCATTGTGAGCTTCACCCGCCACACTGATAAAATGTTACCCAAAATCAGTTTTTCGCAAATATCCGGCGAGCGGTTATATGTAGCTGAAGAATAGATCTTACAACAGTTATACAGCGTTAAATTTACTGTAAAAAAAGTTTAGTGGATTCTTGTTGACAAAGCAACCTTCTACGACAAAAATATGAAAAAGCAAATTAATATTATGACAGGTTTGAAAAACATTATGTAATTAATCATAAATACGTGGTAATGTCTATATCACTATTTTATGTTTTGAGCTGTGTGGTGGAAAGAAGATGGGTCATGGATCTTTTCTTCCTACTATCTTCATAATTCACAGTTTTGGAAAAGAGACAGAGACAATAAATTTCTTTATTTGCATCATGTAAGTCGTGCTTATTTCAACACCAGCAGTAAATTATATTTTGTCTTTTTTTAACGTAGTATCCCCAGAAGACTTAACCCACAGAACATATCATAGCTCAATTTTCAGTCTTTTGATTCATTCCCTGTTGTTTCATCCAGAGATTCAGAGGAAAAGTCTTCCCTGTACTTCATTACCATACGAATCATTATCGTCAGTGTCTTTATAATTATAATTTGTGTCGCTATTATTGTCAATATCTTCATCGTTATCTTCTCAATATCTTCATCAGTCAGTATCGTCGGAATCTTCATAATCTTTTGTTAAGTTTGGAAGACTAGATCTTCGTAGGAAGCATCAATTCAACTAAGGCAAATATTTATGCACCTCAGTTTAGTTTTTAGACACCCACAAGCCTAGCCGTTTCGTTTGGTACAGCTGCAAAATATATTCTGTAAAATATTATGTGAAGCAGTTGTTGATGGAGTTTGCAATGAATTATTTTTAGTTTGCCAGCCTCAAATTTCAAGAGACATTTTGTTGCCACGCCACAATTAAATTTTATGATAAACTCGGTAACTATCTACGTAAACGGCATCCTCAGTGAGGGGTAATGATGGGAGGTTCTTTTACCTTTTACCATAATGAACGGTGATTGTTCAGAGAGGTTTTATTTCATATAGCACCATATAATGTAAAAGAAATATATATTACCCGCAAAGCAATAACCTCAAAAATACGACAATTTAGCTGTTACAGCCATCAAATAGTTAGTTTTGATTTTTCGCGTATTACAAAAGCATTGCAAATGTCACCCAAAAATCAATAAACATGGTTACTTATTTATGGATATAACATCACCATCTTACATTAGAGTAAGAAAAAAACTTGGCATAAACGTGGATTTGGAAATGTCCCGTTAAGATTTATTTTGGCATAAATATTATTAACTAAGGTTGGAAAATAATATTTAAGAACAGTTATTTAATGATTAAAAAAACACATTTTAATATTATTTCAATCACAAAAAATCAAGGGATGACCGGAATTATTTGCTTGTATCTTTTTAACGATCAACATTTCGAGAATATTCTATTAAGAAAAATAAAATCTTTGATTATTTTTACACAAAAACCTACTTTTGGTTAATTTCAAGATAATTGCAATTTTATGGAAACAGTTTTATCCTATTCACTTATTTATTTATTATCATTACTCAGTTACATTTTTGCAATGTTTGAAGTTGTCAAAATTACTTAAATGTATCATATCTAAATATATGTATAATATGTTATATTTGGGATATAATTATTGCTATTGCTTATATTTAATTAGTGAATTACTACATAATATACTAAAACACAAATATTCATACAAATTTTCCAAAATTATATTGCTCTATTATTCTAGCAGCTATGTAAATTTAAAAATCATTTGAAATTTAAATTGGGTTATACAGTTTTCGAAATATTCTTCTGAGGTAGATGTATAGTGTTATATTACTATCATTTATTAGTACCTAGAAGTGTATAAAAATATAATGTTATATTACTCATTTTTTATTAGTACTTGGAAGTATATAATCACCAAATATAAACAAATCGTACGGACGCACAGTGGGGCCAAATCCACAAAACTCGCTAATAATTACTTTTTACAATATTTGACAGAAAACTATGTCATAAATAGTATATTCTATATTTTTACGGTTCGGTTAAAACCAGAAACCATATTGTCCAAGAATCGATGTCGGTCGGTCCATCTGTCCGTAGTGTTTCTCTCTCTATTACTAAACCAACTTAGTTCAAACTTAAACATGTGTAATATTAACTAAATATGGTGGCTAGCTGTCCATTTTTTCTTAAATTCCGACGTAAATCGTGAATGTATGCGAAAGTATACTCAAAATTATGAAAAACATACGTTCGTGTTATTATTATTTTAAGCTGCACGAGGTAGCAGTTAATTTCTACAGGTTGATTAGTAAACATTTTAAGAAGTGTGTAAAAAAATAATAGATCAGGGCCGGAAGTGTACCATAAAATCCATGAGAAAATAAGTTTTTCACAAAAACACAATATTGTCGTATGGTTTTAATTAATGCATATATTTATCATTATTACAGTACCATATTAATAAAAAATATATACCACTGGGTTCACTGGGATCCATTATAAGGTACAATTAAGTAATTCACGGCAGAATAAAATTCTTGTTGCAAAAAACAGAATACCAACACAGTCTCATTTACGGATGCAACATGACTGAAGTGTACTAACCAATAAGTGACATAATCGCAGCCTTCTTCCTCCTCACCTAGGCTACAAATCGTGATCGTGAATGCAATTTTATATGCTCTGTCTATCACTATATTAGTATGCACAAACGAAATTAATTATAGAACAACTTTAAATTTTGATTTTTTAGCATGTTTTCTTTCCTTGGCCCCACTGTGGGACGGTCAGACAATCGACTCTGCAGTGTGATGCTTAATATGCTACGAAATACTTTAATATGCTATGAAATACTCTGCTATCTATAAAATTGTTACATTGCATTCCAAGTGGGAGCATTCACGACGATGCAGGCTCTATTTGATGGACAATTCTTTATTAATTATTAAACTACTTGATTTCAAAGAAAGGAATTAAAAGAAGAACAAATGAAAGAGTTCCAAAATTTTGAAACAATTTGTCGCCTATTCCGTAAGTTTAATGAACATACCGAAAAATTTCAAAGAATATTTTCGAATGTCTCAGAAACCTTTAGGTATATAGCGGTATAATACAATTATTGCAAAAACTGCAACACATTGGAGAAAACTAGATCACTATTTGTAAAATAATTATTATACTTGTAAAACAAATGAAGTAAACAAAGCATCCGAAATGTCGTTACCTCATCAAAGACATTGGCAACATTAAATAGTTTCCAAACAAATCAAAACCATATGACTCTGTTACAGTGGCAGATAGTTTGGTTTTCTAAATATTTGAGATAAAACCAAAATAAATATCTGCTTCCTGTACACTTTGCGAAAACCCTATCTTAATGGCTTAATGAGAGTTTTATGGTGGGTATTTATTGGGGTTGTTAGTACGGAGATTATTTATTTGTCGGCTATCTACTAATTTAAAATTTGCGATTATTGCATTTTATACAAAATAGAAAATACGTGAGAAACATGACGAAATTTCGTGTTTTGACAAAAATGGTTATTTTCCTTATTTGGGAATAACATTAACTGCACTGTTATTTTAGAGTAAACACTGATAATTTTTATTAATATGATACATAACGTTATAATGAAAATCATGAAGATTTTTTTTTGGAAAATATTTTATAGGAAAGTGTAACATGTTAATTTTTCCTATAAGACTAGCAGAAAAAGAAAAAAGCAAAGAAAGTTTATCAGCAATAGTGTATTTTATGTCAAATGAAGTATCCAAAAACACCCTGAGCCAAAGACCCTGTGCTCTTCCCCCCACTCCCTTTTTAGGGGTTTAAAAGTGATTTTTTTTAACCATTAATAACTTTTCAGTTTTTCTAAATTTAATTTCCCATCGAAATGGACTTGTTCAGTTTTAAAATTATTTTTAGTTAATTTACTAAATTAATATACATAAAATTTTTGGGTTTAAAAGCTAGTCGTTTCTTTTTTTTTTTTTCCCAAGGATTCTCCCCGGTTTTTCCCCGGGGCCCCCCGGTTTTTTTTTTCTTCTTTCCCCCCCCCCTAATTTACTAAATTTCAACTGTCATATAAGTAAATTTTTTGGACTCTTTTATATCTACTAAATCCGATAAAATTATTGTTTCCGCCTGTAGTATAAGAAGCTTGAATTGTAATCTCGTGTTTTTTACCATACTACCAATTGGAAATGCGCCCATAGATAACTGGTAGTCATTGGATGATTCAACTTAACGAAGAGTGAAAGTAAACTTTTCATTTGTCCAAAACTTCCATTCCCAACTTAAAATTTATTTAAATTTACACTTCAACGGATTAAAGGAAAATTTCAATTTCGTTAGCCGTTAATGTAAATAATAAAATCAATTGAAAAATAAAATCATGTTTGCTAAACAGAACAGGTATGCTAATTGTTTGTGTAAACCAAAAGATATGACGCGATGGATTTCAAAAAAATTAATTGTTTAATAAATTGATATTTTGTTAGGTATTTAGACAATATTTATTTTTAAAATTTAAACATATCGGGGTTTTACACATTTTCGTAATTTTGCAACGAAAATATAATTGATTTAGTTTTAAATTTAAATGGGTTACTTCTATTGTTTAAAATTATTATGAATCTTGAAATTATAAAGGGTGATTCATTAACAATGAGAAATTTTGAAAGTGGAGATCAAAATATGACGATTAATCCCAACAAATAATATAATTTTACGCGTATTGACCTTAGTAGTAAAAATGTGATATTAGATAGGCTTAGTATTATTGATATACTGGGTGTTAAAATTAAACTGGGTTTAAAATTTTAAATATCTTTGTAATTTACATGTATACCTCCAAAATTGTCTGTTGCATACTAAAATGTATCTACAGGTTGAAATTGTCGGAACCAGGACAATAGGTTAAAATATAACGCTACCTTGCCTACGTTTCGTTTAATATGCTTAAACTTCTTCAGGGCTCAATAGTCAAATTTTAATCCTTAAAATAAAAATCTGATGTGGCCAGCACATAACTTCCTTATACCAGTATATCAATCAAAATCTCGAGGTCGAAAAAAAAATCACGATTACTATACTTCCTTATATTAGGTATAAGAAAGTAAAAAGTATGCCGGATAAATCATAATTAATTAACAAAAATAGCACAGGCTCACAGAATCATAATTTAATATTAGTTTTTATTTTTACTCTACAAATAAAGTTAACTTCTCAAGAATAATAATAATAAAAATAATAATGAGAATAAAATTTGAAACAGCAACATTTGTTTAAGGCCTGTTGGGCTCAATCATCATATTTTGGTCTCTAGTATATCCAATTTCGAGTATTCCATTCTTACTGAATCACCCTGTATATATTTTAGTTTGTTTCTACCCGAATATATTTATGAATTAGGTCGAAAATTAAAAAAAATTGGAAGACAATTTCTAGCTGACTTTAATAGATATAAAAAAATGTAAATTGTAGATAATAATGCTGACTTTTTTCAATCAAAAATCACATGCATGTACAAACGAAATAAGTTATTAAAATTGGAGTAAGTAAAATAAGTTAACTATTGTTCCCCAAGGAAATATAGGAGATAGTTACTTATTTTAATTAAAAATAAATATATAGAGAAAATTTTTTTAAAATAGAAATAAAAGTTATAAAGAAGAAATTTTTTATAAATAATAAAATATCAGTCATTTTAGATTTATAGGATTTTAGTACTTTTTCTTTAAGGTAAATTAAGTTGAGAATATGAGTTATCTAATAATTGCAATAAAATTTTGCCAATAGTAATTATTTTCGTCAGACTTATCTAGACCTAAGTGCAACTTCCTATAGAGTAGTCATAGAAAAACTATAGTACTTTACTTGCGTGTAATGAATATTACTCATTCGGATGAATTATTTCATCTTCATGACTCTAGTAATAGCAATCATTATACGCACGTTGAATAAATGACTATAAAAAAACGATATACAACAGTGTTTCTGAAAGGTCTGTATAAAGAGCTACAGTAACATTGATGGGAGTATCTCCCTGGCTTTGGTAATGGAAATAGTGAGTGATTAAAAAAAGCCGTGGATAGTGCCACATAATGGGTTTCTTTAGTGTGTAGATTGAAGTTACTCATTGTGTATCTTTAGCTTGCAGAGCTAAAATTACGATATTTTTATATCAAATAATTGAGGTTATGTTCATATTTGGTTCCTAGTACATTAACTTTTGTATTATCCAGAGAACTTGCACTTGTACTTCGAAAATTGTGAAAAGGACAAGTACACATCTTAAAAAAGGTAAAATAGTTACCTCTTTAAAAGATCTTGAAGATTTCATAGAAATTGTTGAAAATGAATTATTTTTTTCCCTATGTAAGAGGGACAATAAATCTTTAGAGCACATGAAGAAGTATTGCCCGAAAAAATTCGAAATGCCAATAAAGATTTGGTATTTTCTAGAATCGTATTTTCTTGTCATAAAGGCGGCCAAAAAATTTAGGACTAGAGGAACAGGGGTACGAAAATCTAGGTGAGTAATAATTATTTAAGTAATAGGTAAATTAGAACTATTTGTATGTTAACCACAAATTTTTTTAGTACTTTTAAAGAAGAATGCCCGATGAAACTAATATTTACGCTTTCCGAAAATGGACAAAATTTGGTTTTGAGCAAAATTGAAAATACACACAACTATGATATAGTGTCTAGTGTGCATCCATTATTACCTAAAAAAACGGAAATTAGGTCAATCAGAAAAGGATGAAATTTTGAAATTAAAAAATCTAAAATGTAACAAGACATTATTACAAGAATATATCTGAGACGAAACTATATTACTACGCGATATATCCAATATTAGAAGTACAAAAATGATGATGAATGATTTAAAAGAAGTCCTAAATACCTATATTACAAGAAGATCCTAATTCATATGTTGAAATTATGGCTGACGAAGTTGATACACTTCAAGGCATATACTTTCAAACTCATCAAATGAAAAGGTGTTTTTCAAACTATCCCGAATTAATGCTTCTTGATGCCACGTACAAACTGAACAATCTTCGCATGCCTCTGTATATATTAATGGGAATTGACAGAAATGGACAAGGCTTTGTCGCTTGTACATTCATTCTTCAACATGAGAATTCGATTTCAATTTCTTACATGCTAAATATTTTTAAAAAACAAAATTTACTTTGGACAAGAACTTCTAACTATATTTACGGATAAAGATTTTGGGGAGAGGAAATCGTTATCTGAAGAATTTCCGAACACAAAACTATTAATATGCCTTTTTCATACCCTAAAATCATTTTGAACAACTATTACATCAAATTCAATGCAAATTAATAGCGATCAACGAGAAACTGTATTGAATATTTTGCAGAAACTTGCTTATAAAAAAACATTGAGCAATATAATGAAAACTATAATGAATTAAATAAACTAAATTTGCCATTAGTTGTTAATTATTTCAATGATAATTGGAATATCTGTACGGAGGAATGGGTCCAATGTTTAAAAAAAGAGAGTGTTACTTTTGGAGTATTAACGACGAATCATGTCGAATCCTTTAATCAGAAGATTATGTCCGTTTGTTCAAAACTAAACACATTATAAGGACTTTATAAGGAATTTTTAGTTTTGTTAAATTCTATTGGTAGCGAACGAAAAAAACGTGCGACTCAAATGATTTCAAAAAAATTCAGTTGCGATACTTAAAGATTGGCGTGAAGTAAATATTTCAAATTAGCAACTCCTTTTGCTTATAAATACATAGATAAAAGTCTAATCAAATCAAAAACAGTTAAATTTGAAAGGGAAGAAGAGAGTCAGTGCTTTATTAATCAACTCATTGTGACTTATAAAAAAAGCCCACGAAGACGTGTTTTACTCAGTGTTTATTTTTCATTGATAAATCAACTACCATGTAAGCATATAATGAAGTTTCGATCTCTTAAAGGCGCTGATTTGTATGATGAATCAGATGTAACATATCGATTTCAAAAACACACGTATTTGAGCACCTATCTTTTTTATAGGTCAAGAAAATGTTGATACTGAGAATGAACCTTGTGCATAATTTGATGACAGAGTTTGTATTGTTGAAGGAGTTAATAATATCCAATCTATCAAAATATCGACTCTTACGCAACAACAAAAATATACAAGAGCAATGACTAAGTTACAACAACTAGCTGGAATAATGTCAGAGATGGGTACATCGAAATTTGAAGAAAACTATGCAAAAATAGATCTTTTAATAGAACTGTGGAATTCTCATAAAAACGTTATGATAATAGAAGAAGTATTGAATGTGCCAATTGAAAATTGTGATGTATTAGATGTACCAGTTGAAAATTGTGATAAGAATCAACATGCAGTCAATAATGAAGAGATAGAAAAGTAAA
>JANEYF010000838.1:107500-297500 GCA_029963845.1 Rhamnusium bicolor
TTTGAAATAATGGTATAATAAGTGATAAAAAAAGGGAATAGAAATTTAAAAGTGCGGTTATTACTAATAAAATTAATAGCTTTATGACATTTTGGCTGAAAATATTCTTTAAATGTATACATACGCGATAATGGTTTAATTTGTAAAAAGCTTTCAAATGACACAAGAAATGACAAATGACAGTTGTCATGCAAGAAAATGAAGTTGAAAATAGTACTGAGTATATAGTATGGCTTTTTTGGTGTACTATATCTTTAGAAGATATTTGTTTTTTTACATTTATTTCCAAAAATGACAAAAAATTAATTTAATTTCGGATTTTTATGATTTTCTTGAAAACGCTTCCAGGCAGATTTTGATATTTTTGATATTATGAATATGTCTTTTTGTTTTTAAGTAAGCGATATATCAATGAGAGCCTCCAATTTGGAATACCCTGAAAATAATTATCAACAACAACATTATCAAACGATATTCACTAACACACATACAAAATTGTGTTGGTTTGAACATGATGTAGACCTTTAACATGATGTAGACCCTTAAAATTATTCAATAGTTTATTTATTTTTCAAAAGTTACAACAAAGTTCAGGTAATAATAAAGTATTACGTACACATATCTCCATAATCTAACATTCAGTGACTCAGGTTAACTTAAAAGTCTTTGGATGACTTGCATTGACTTGCAGATGACTTGTTTCTACGAGTCAACGATAATAGTTAAAAATACAAGTAGGTATTTGCCAGAGGCATCTCATCGGTCAACTTGAACTCCTTCATAATTTATGTTAACGACTCTTGTCGATAATGTTGTGTCCATATGACTTACTAAAATCAAAAAAGACATTTCTATTATGACAAATAATATACAGGATGTTTGCGAAAATCATGTTAAAAACTTTAGCGTATCTGATTGTATTTATCTATATACAGTGTGTTTCAGTTTTTAATCCCAGACTTCAGGAGGTTGAAGAAAAAATAATTTTAAGCAGTTTTTAGTACATTTTATTTCGAATCGCTTTCTAAGGGAGTGAATATTTTTTTTTTACAAATGTCTCAAAAACTGTTTTATATATTCTGATTCTTTTGTATGATGACTATTGCCCTAAAGATTGAATTGTATTTGTGTTGAAGTAAGATAAACAGAGGAGTGCCATTTGGAGGATTCTTGATACTTGTCTTTCCCTACTTTTTCTCATAGTAATTTTATCAAATTAATGGACAATTGTAAACGAAAAAAAAATACAGAAATAAGGTACTCTTGGTCATAGTCGATAACATCATCTTTTTCGAAAAATATTCATTTACATATCGCAAGATTGTGTTAAAAGTAGCTGGAATTATATAAAATACATTTTCTTTAGATGAGATGTGCCATTGAAATACACACACATACATACATATATTTTCTTCAAGAAAATAGTTTTCTGTTCCACGAATGATTTAAAATGAAATTTATCCAATATTCATCAGTTTCTGAGAGCAAATATTCAATTATTGGAGTTCCACAAGATTCACTTTTTGACCCTCTGTTATTTCTTATTTAAATCAATGATATTTCTAATTACTCCCAGAGTCACCTTAATTATCTGCAAATGATATAATCAGCTGGTACGATCATACATTTGGGGAAAAGTGATGTTGACTGAGTCATTTTTTAACATTGCTGATTGGCAGACAACGTGGATTCATTTGGTTTAATTAAAACCTTAATTAAAACTAAATAAATATTAGACAAGAAAGCGTATTGACAGTGTCCTTATACGAGTATTATATTTTTTAGTGTCATCTTTATGCCAAACAAAATTGGAATAGATATAACAATGGTCAAGATATTCGTAATTATAATATCAAAAATAGAAGCAATTTGGAGAAGTAAAGAATTATTTCTGCTGGTGCAACATTAATCAAACATTATGTTATGTATACTGAAAATATTAAAGAAATTTGGCTGATTTTTCATAGTCCAATAGTTAACGTTATTATAGATACATGGACGGAAAAAGATAGATTGAAAAATAGACAATAAAAGATGGTTTATACAGACACATTTAACATTTATCATTTAAGATTTAAAATTTACATTTAAATGGGAGATTAAAATGCCAATATGCATTTATGCACAATTTATTTTATAACTTTCATTTAAAAAGCATCCAATCAAATTTAAGTTCTGTTCCTGCCCAGATGATGAAACCAATAAATAATTTACTTAGAGATTTGTAACCTAACCACATGTTTATGAATCAGTACGATTTTATTTAACACTTAATCTAAAAGTTAAAAGCCAACTCTAAATGTAAAATGCTAAAGATAAATGTGCGCATAAATTGTTACGTTAGGAGACTTTAACTTATAAATGAAATGCTAAATCTAAATGATAAATGATAAAGTGTCTGCACAACCACCTTTATACATGATAAGGTAATAAAAACAATGAGCAATAATTATTATAATTTAAAATCAAGATATCATTGAAAAATATAATTATTGTTTAATGAAGGAAAAACTTTTTCATTTGTGTTTACGGATAAACTTACATGGAACAAACTCTCAAGAGCTTAGAATAAGCAGAAACAAAACCTTTACATCTGAACTTTGACCCTATACAATGATGTTGTATGATCCTTTGAGTAAAATAGTGCAAATAAATATTAATGAGAGATTATTTTTTAATATAGTTATAGCAAAACAAGAAACAGGAAGTTGGTATCTGAATGAATTTTTAGTTGATGACGATTTATAGCAATTTTTGAATTTAGCATATTTGTTTAGTTTTTAGTTTAAAATACATACAAAACTGTTTTTTCATAATTTGAAATAAGTCTGCTTTACACCATACGTTAAATTGTTGTAATACGAGGTTCATCCTTGTGTTAAATCTTGCAAGGATTTCGATGAGACACAATAGATGTGTGTCAGTATACATAAAAGTTTTTCCATACGTTATGTGATCAAATAACTCATTAACATAGAGTAGGAAAATCAGAGGACCAAGTGCACTACCCTGGGATGTTCCTAGAAAATGTGTTCGTCCCAATAGATGTTCCAATTTTTACAAGCGTACGTCTATCAGTTAGATATTAATCTTCATTATAAACATGATCATTTAACATAACACCCTCCTTTCTTCAACATTTTTCAGTCTTTCTGATGAATTTTCATAGACTTATACAGCAGTCACATTAAGTTCATAGTTATTTTCGTTTCAAATCTCTGTTAGAGGTAAAATTGTTGTATACACTGTTTGAATCACCCATAGAAAAATGTAAGGGTGTAAGACAGTTGACGGCCATTCAACTGATCCAAACTATCAAATCAATCAAGTTTTCATCGAAAAAAGGACCATTATTTTGTCCTGAAATATGCTACACTATAAGTTACTTTCTTAACGTTACTATCTGCCAATTCTATATTAGGATTAATTTCAACCCAGTATCTTAATTCTGAGGAGAAACAAATCTATGGTTGTCTGTGAAGAAAAATTCTTCATGAAAAGTCCACGGCAAATTATTTAGTAACCCACATACAAAATTACGATTAATCGTATTTCACTGCCTTTCCTCGAGAGTAAGCGTTTTAGAAGATTTAAAATGGGTGTGTTCTAATTTGTTTATAATTTTAAACTCTTGGTTACATTCAAGTTAGTTGATCGTTTTCTTAAAGAAATTTTTGGTTATCCCATACACCGTAAAATGCCAATAAAGTAGCTGCACATCCTGATTGTATACTTTTCGATTTTTTTTATGTTTTAAATAGAACCCGTCTGGTCAAATTTTTTCACAAGTTTACTGGTACTTCAGGATACTTTTCATGTAATAAGTTTATTGCATGCTGATTGAAGTAAGCACTTTATAAGATATATATTATTCTGTATTTTCTAAGCACTTTTGAAAAAATTCCTTAAACAAATCACAAGTAACTTGACATTATTTACTTCTATTTAGTTGTCAAGACAAACAAAATAAGGTAGTCCCGCTAATTTGACCAAAATTTGGAATACATCTATTAAGAGAATAAGTTACAAAATCATGGAAAATGGTAATGCAGTGTTAGAAGTCTACACAGGCCTGAAGAGTATGGACAAAAGAGAAGGTTATTTTCTAATAATAATAAGTTACTGTATGTACATAATTATTATTTTCAAAGAAACCCAATACAGTAATTTTCTACTTTATTAATATTTAGTTCTATTTTGACCACCCATTATAAAAATAGTTGCCTCCGAATCTGTTTTTGAGTGTTTTGTGACCCGTAGAATATTTGGGAAGTTAATGAGAAAAAATTAATGCGTTTACACTTTTTGGCTGTAGTGACCACCAATTACATGGAAACTCGAATTTAAATACGCCCTGGAGTGTATGTGAGGTATGACTTTTTTCCATAAAATACAAATAAAAAAAAATTTTCCTCTTTGGGACCTCCCAACTGTGTACTCGTGGACACACTGTATATTATACTAATTAATACATACATGGAGAAGCGTGGGTAAACAACTTTAACGAAACACTTTTCATAATTAGTAGCATTTTATTTATGGAGTTCTGTTCAGACACCTTATTCTTGCAATCCCTTGTTGCAAGAAACTATCTCTGACATCTATTCACTTAAAATGATGCAAATTATCATTTTCATTAGGTAATATCCATATATAAAATATTAAAAAAAAAAATAAAATATGAAATAGCTCTTGAATACCCCGCAATTAATTAAAAAGTATACTTGATAAATTTTAATTAGTTGTTTTTGATAATATGTGTATATTATGCCAGATAAATTCTTGTATTAAGTTTGTAATAAAAAAATGTAAGTTATATCTAAAATAGGTTGATGACTTTCGAAAAAAATTATAATCGCAGAATGTAATTACTTGAATCCAAACATTTTTCTTGTTAATTTCCGATAAAAATTGCTTCATATGTGTTTATACTCTAGAATTTGCTCTAAATATGTATTTTGGTAGTCAATATTTATAGTATTTTTCCATATTAATTCATTCAATCGAGAAATAAATCGGGCTCTTGATTTTTTTATTTATTATTATTTTTTTTTTTTTTGTAATAGGAAAACTAAGTACTGATTCATTTTTCACTGATGTGTTGTAAATGGGATTCTGTTAATCCTTTAAATTAAGAAATCAGTAAGAATACTTTATATAAAAAAATTCTCTAGATTAGATAGGATTTTGTTTTGTTAGAATTTTCACGAGCAATGTTCAGCAGAAATTGCTTTATCGACACCACGAGCAACTTAATCCCTAATATAACATTAATTCATAATGTCATTAAAAATTATCACCCTAAAGTGGTTCGGACTCCACTATAAATCTAGTATCACGTTTTCTTTATTAACATAACTCTAAAATCTCATTGGGCTACTTTTGTGAGTTGAATGGTAGTTAACAAACATTTTTTCAAACAATTAATAAACAAACATTGCTCAAAAATGTTTTTCCTAAACTTTTAAGGTCAGATTGAATACAAATCCTATCACAATCATAACATTTCTACTATATAATGGTCCTGTCTTTCAAAAATAAAAAGTGCCTCTTCTTATCGATATTGACTTCGGTTCATGGCATCCTACTTTTAAAAACTTTAAACCAGTGTAGTCCTGCAGAGTGACCAGTCAGAGTGAACATATCATCCTGCAGTCATGGCGCCCCTGAATGTAATGGCTCCTTCAAATTGGTTAAAAAAAAGTGTTTCTTCACCCCTCTTCCATCGTTAATGTCAAGTTCGTCTCGCGACATCACTAGTTGCAACTCCAACATGGAGTGTTTTAAAAAAATGTGTATTAGAACTTTTCCAAAAATGCTATTTAACCACATTCAACGAAGATAATAGAATTAATGAGAATGTTAAGCGTCCCTCCCACTGTTGCCAATTTCTCTTATTGCAATATCGAAATTCAATACTTCTTTAGGAGTTTTTTAGATAAAAATTGTGAGTAGGGGCCTTGGAGGAACTGCATGTCACAAGAGGGATAAGACGCGATATCATCTATAATATACTTCTCATAATTTTTCATCTTCAGGACTTCCAACAGTTGTGCTTTATTATAATTTTCCTCATAATAGAGATCATGTTCCATTAAAAAAAATTGTAACTCCATCTTAGTAGAACTCTTGTTAGGAATTTTATACAGTTGTCCTGAATGGTACTTCGCATTGTCAAGAACAGTAATGCTATTCAGTTTTAATTTTGGAACTGGTATATTTTCAAACCATTCCTCAAATATTTCTCCCTCCATGTTCTTGTGGTAATTCACGTTACAGTCCTCCATGTTTTTTCCGCACAGTTTCAATAATAATAATAATAATTTATTTGTCCACTGGATCATTTACATGATATAGGATATGTCAAAAATATATCTGAAAAGTCAGACAATATAACAGTAATTTTAATTAAATTAAATTAATAAAATGTAAAATATACATGCAACACATTAAATAAATAAAATAATATATATATATATATTAAACATGATATAAAACAGAATATAAAACAGATTATAAAACAGAATATAAAACAGAGGCCACAAATTAAATCATAACTTAATAATTCTAAAATTTATAGCAAATCATTTAGGTACTCATCAACAGAATAATATGATTTAATTCTTAGTTTTTATTGCATTGCAATGCATTATCAACCCATGCATCAACTGATTCACAGTGTAATATAATCAACCGAGTACCTTTATTAGGGGGCAATGAGATTTGTTGTCATTTCCTAGATCCATCAGTCCATCCTTTTTTTACGATGTCATAATGAGTATCATACCAAGTTTCATCTAGATAATAAATTAGTCTATTTTCTCTTCTGAGTTCTTTTATCTCTTCTAGATAAGAATTTCCCCAATTCACTATTCGCCTACTTTCCATAATCGCCATGCGTTTATTAATAGTTTGATATTTAAATAAATCTTTGTTTCTTTGGGAGGGCACCTTCTTTCACCAGTTTGTGTATTGTGGGATGGGGAACGTTAGTGAGAGATGCTGTTTCACCTAGTACATCTAAATCATAACATATTAGGGTCATTAACTCGTCGCGTCGCTTCAAAGGATTATTGTAAACATTAAGGCAAATTTGTTTCGCTTGCTTGTTCAAATGTAACCGATTTTTTTCTTACTGAAACTACTAACGAACTTTGATTTTCTTTATCACTATAATCACTATCACTTTCATTTTCACAAATACAATAAGATGCAGACGTAGAGGCCTCCCACGGTCGAAACATTTTTACATTAAATACCTTCTTAAATTATTTTCAAAAACACATCAGCAAATAAACAGATATGAAATAATTATTACTTACATTACACTATTACACAACTCACTGCAACATGAAAACCTCCTTAAATTATTTTCAAAAACACACCAGCAAATAAACAGATAAAAATTAAAATAATTATTACTCATATTGCACTATAACATAGCTCACTTCAATACGATAACCTTATTAAATTATGTTCAAAAACATGCCAGCAAATAAACAGATATTAAATAATTATTATTTATCTTATAATATTATACTTACAATATATCAGCACTGCTAGAATGATTCGGTAACAAATCTAAGTACGGACTTGAAGTATCACAGAATATAAGTGAAACTCCGCCTCGGTCGCGTGCTAGCAAAAACAACAATCATCGTTCTCGCTTTAATGTAAGCGGTGTAAAAGACGGAAGATGCCATGTGTTATACATTTCCCGCCCACATGTCACGTCTTGCTCCGCACGTCCCGTCACAATATAGGTTTCGGTGATTATATGTATTATACATATACAGGGTGTTCAGTAAATAATGGTATCCCTTTTAACAGATGATAGAAAAATTAATTTTAAGCAAAAAGTTTCATGTGAACATGGGGTCTCAAGGGCTTAGTTTCCGAGATATAGATAGGGTGTTAAAGTATCTAGGAAAAAAAACGGAACATTTTATATCTCCGTAAGTAGAATAGATATGTTAACCAAACTTAGTCCACATTGTCACTATATGGACTACAACGATCAATCAAAATATCTGGCTTCCAAAGCGTCCAGTGGGGGAGATATGGGTAACTAATATCATAAATATGGTAGAGAAAGTTATATCACCCTGTACAATAATAAATTTGAAAACATATCTCAATGCATTTTTCAATTGTAAAGAAAAAGTGTCTCTTCGATTTTTTTTCAAATGTGATACCGTTTCGCCGCAAATTATCTTTTTTTATTTGTATATCGACTCAATACTAACGGGTGAGTTTCTATTTACGCATTTCGTATTCTCTCGTTTATCTCTGTTAAAAAATAAAATGCTTTTTACTAAACCACTGCCTTTTCAAGTACAAAAATAGTATTGAGCTGATATATAAATAAACAAAGATAATTTGCGGCGAAACTGTAGCACATACGAAAAAAATCCAGGAGATACTTTTCCTTTGCAATTGAAAAGTGCATTGAGATATACTATCAAATTTATTATTGTACAGGGTGCTACAACTTTCTTCACCATATTTATGTTATTAGTTACCCATAACTCTGGCACTGGACGCATTAGAAGCCTGATATTTTGAATGATCGTTGTAGTTCATACAGTGACAATGTGCACTAAGTTTGGTTAACATATCTCTTATACTTTCAGAGAAATAAAATTTTCCGTTTTTTTTTCTGGACACTTTAACACGCTATATCTCGGAAACTAAACCCTTGAGTTCCCATGTTCATGTGAACTTTTTGCTTAAAATTAATTTTTATATCGTCTGTTGAAGAGGATATCATTATATATTGAACACCCTGTATAGGTATTTTCAATTATTATGCATTTTTTGTTCGTTTTTATTAAGATTTATATTCCACGTAATGATTTGCGAAGAAAATGATTCTGTTATTGATATACTATTGCTGTTCATTATTCATAATTTAAATTTTTTTTAAAACGGTAAAATTTTTTATGATTTTTTAATAAAATGCACGCTCCAATACTATTCAAATAAAATCATCATAATCAGATGAAAGTTAAAAATAAATAAGAATGATTATAATAATTAATTAATATTTGCTTCAATCGTCAATTCCGTAACAGCAACGTAGAATAAATCTATAACATAACCTAACTTATTCGATTTCTGCTGATTTTTTTTAAATATTTAAATGTCGAAGTTTTAAAATAGGTACAAATAAAATTTTCTCTTCGTACTAAGGTAAAGAAAAATCTATGTGAATGAATTTATAGTTGTATTTATAATTGAATAAGTAATAATCACCAACCACGCTTTTTAACAATACGTAAAACTGGCAATACTGCTGCTTGTGTATGGTGCCAAACCTAGTCGGATGACTTCATAAGACTCAAATTCAAAACTTTGTTATTATTTTAACCCCTTTCCGGGGCTCAAATAGTTTATAAATACTATCGAATAAGTAAAAAATATATGGGAAATGCCAATGTGTCACGCTGGGGTACCTGGACTGAGGCCGCGAATTATACTTTAACAATTTGGAAAATGTGAACAGGCCCCTCAACAATTGGATTCTAGTCACGCAGTGGCAATTGCCAATGCTTAAGAGGTTGCCATGAATCCAATTGTTCACGAAAATTTGTGAGAAACCCACAACTTCTTTTTGCGAATTCCCTTGGCCATTCAGCAGTTGCAACGTAATTTTCAGACCGCTAACTTTTCCCTCATAGAGGAAGTGAATGTAGTTTACGATTTGCGGCAATACATTTCATTACTATCAGAGGAATCTGCTGCACGAAACAAAAAATGGAACATGCCCTACAGACAAATCCAGGTTTTTATAACCTTACTTGCATAGACAAACGTTTAGGGAAACAAGAAACTTTTACGGAAACAAGAAGTCGATTTTGGTGTCCCCCTGAATCGTCCATCTATAAATATTCACAATTTCGCTCTCCTCCTATTACATCTGTAGACCCTGAACGATCATTTTCTCTGTAGAAATGGATATTTTCCTTTTAACTCCAGCTCATATGTAGCAAATTTTATTAATACTACACCCTATAATTACTTGATGGAAATAGTTAGAACATACGCGTACTTGTATTCCGACATCCCCGCCATGTTTAGGCTATGGAACAACTAACCGGTTAGAAAGAAGGGGCAGAATTCCTATTTTAGAGTAGACATAGTAAAATCATTAATATATACTAGGTTAGGCACATTCCTATTTCAGCAAAAGAAGTTGTAAAAATAAAGTCATAATCATAAACCATTTTATATTGTTCTTTCATATTAGCCACTGGAGAAAAAAAATAGAAAGAAAGAAAAATGTACTTGACTTTCAACACCTGGAAAAAATATAAAATGCTGGTCGTATTATTCTTTAAATAAAACCATAAATATGCACCTGTTACCTTGTAAAAATTTACGTTTAAATAAGTCGGTGCGTTTATAGATATGTATTTAACGCCTAATTTGTACCACATTAGTTTTAGTATTGTTTAAATACAATGGTTCCAGTTAAGGACTAAAGTTATTTTTAAGATGGTAACTTTCAACTAAGCGGATGTACCGCCGCGCCGTGCGAAACAATAATTAATTTTAAAGGGTTGTTAATATGAAATGTCCATTTCATATAATGGTAAATTAAAGAATATGGAAAAGTACAGCTTCGTCGCTTTTGAATGACTGAGGTGCTGAAATTCATATGTTACTTGTGGCGATATGGGACTAAGATTATTATTGAAACAGGATGACTCAATGGTATTAAAATGATCGCTATTGCTAGCGTTCCAACTTGGGATTCAAGTTGGGTTCCGATCTCGGTCCCGATTGACGTCATAAGGTTAGACAATTTAAGCGTGGCAAAAAAATAAATTACTTAACAAAAAAGACTTTATTTAGTAAACACATAAATCGTACGATACACATAATATACAAACAAACATAAAACATAATAATATAATAAACTTTCATTCTCAATTTTAATTGGATCAGTCTTCATTACACCAGTCCGGGAAAAAAACGTCCTTTAAAATATTCCAAAACTTCTGTTATTGTTGTTCTCCGGAAATTATTTAAAACACTCCTTTATCTATGATTTAAAACAAGCAGGCAAGTTTACAAGACCAACGCGATTTCACTATGTTATGCAACTTATGCTGGTATCTAACAGATGACAGAAGATGCAACACGTAGACCTCATTTACCGCAGATATTTATATATTCGTATACATAATGTATAGTACCTTTTACTGATGGGCGATTTGACTCTTTTTACGGATTCGTACTGTTCGGTCCGGTTTACAAAAAGATTCGTACCAAAAGTTTCGTATCAAAGATAATTCTATACACTTTTTGACTATACGTATTGGTTCCCTACGTACCGATACGGTATATATCTGCTCTTTGACTCCAATTTACTACTACTGGTAGTATAATATTAAGGGCACGTCCTCGATCGGCCGTTACTTTTTATGCGTATATTTGTTTAAATTGTTTTGATTTTTAATAATTTTTAGTTATTTAACATCCAGGTCCCTTTTTTACTTTGTTCCCAATTAAATAAATATGTATAAGACTAGAAGTGCTATATGGAATCATTTTAAGAAAATTTTAAATCTATAAAACTGAACAGCCAGCTCTGCTAAGCTGTGCATCTAACCATCGTGTTATACGTGCTCAGAACCTAGAAGTGACGTACCGCATACCAAACCGAGTCAGATATGTGACGTGATTATACTTGTATAAAGTTAAATCTCGTATCAGATGTACCTACATGTATCATCGGGTTCTCGGTTCGGTATGGATTTATAATAGTCTACTAAAAGTATTAGGTTTGTTTCTACAAGTACATAAAACCGTTTGAAACTATCAGACGTCTGCGCAATCCAGATTTGGCCGTTCTTACAACCCTGATTTCAAATTGTTGGGTGTTCTTACAAATTTCCAAACTGATTTGAAACGGTTTGGTGACAGCCAGAACAGTTTGAGGATTGAAAGGAAACTGTGAGTCAGGCGCATGCGTTTTGATAATTTTGTCGGCCATTACCCCGTGGTCAAAGTTTTTTTTTCATATTTATGTATTTATTTGTTCAAAAATTACTTACCCTCCATATCGTTTACCTATAAAATTGTCTCTGGCAATATAACATTAACAACCTAACAGAACACCAAGACCAAAACAAACTTTGAGGTTATAAAAAAAATAAGCGACCTTCTCATCTAGTTATACTGGTTGCATAACTAATACTTGATGTTCTAACAAGCCAAATTTCAAACTGAATGCAAACCATTTTAAAATCACGCATGCGCGATAGAAGTAGTTTGCAAACTATCACAAATTCTTTGTAGAAACAAACCTATTGTATACTAGTATAAGTGTCGACTCAGTATTTTGTCGCTCTTGAGTCTAGGGCGATACGAATCTTTCTAAAATCGGTGATTCATACCATATGAATCATTGAATTGTTTTGAATAGTTTGTACGAATCATACTGATTCGACCCATCTCTAGTACCTTTCTTGTAATTCATTGATATCGATAGTCAATACCGGTTAAAAGGTATCAATACCGATTTTTTATCGAATGAAAAGTATCGAATACAAAAGTACTTGGTATCGGAAGAAAACTATCGATATAGGTATCATGTGGAAAGTATCGGAACGTCACTAACCGTGTTTTCATGCCACATAGGGAAGCAGCGTCGTTCGAACTCCTACGTTCTGAGTAGAGGGGAAAAGCATGGACTGGAAAATTTATATCTAGAGTAATGCACGAGCTTGACCGAGTGCTTCTCCATGTAGTATTTTGAGATGAACGCACGGTATACACTATTGGACTCAATTTCATGCAAAACCTACGTTTAATGTAACAAACATTGATGGAACAATAAAAAACTGGTAGATGGCAAAGACAGTTGCTCTGCGCAACTGCCATATCAGCACAGAACAATGAAAATTAATGTTATTTATTGCGGCGTCTTCTTCAGTCCCGGGATGTATTCGACATTCACTTGCGCATTGTATCTCGCTAGGCGCCCTTAGTGCATATTTAAACTTTATATCTCTTATTTTTTTATCACATTAAACGCAGGTTTGGCATAAAATCGAGTCCAATAGTTTATCTTCTTTTGTAAATCTGTGTCAAGTCATAAAAGAAGCATTGTTGCCAAATTTATTTTTAAATTTCATGAGAATAAAATATAGAAAGTTTTTAAAGTATAAAAAATGTATTTTTTAATTTCCTACTATTTATGTCTATCTTTTGAAGAAGGATTTATAAATTTTTATTGTTCTGCTATATCACTGCTACTTAGCAAATATTTGTATTTCACCTATATTCACTCTATAGTCTTCAGTTATGTTTACCAAATTTGAACGGTAAAGTTTCATTTTAGTACGAAATTTAGCTTTTTATTGGTTTTGTCACAATCAAATATATGCATCGGGACCAGACTTGGATCGAATCTTAGTCCCTACAACACCATATGATGTCATATTATAACGTCATTTGGGATCAAATTAGAATCCCGCGAGGGGCAGAGTAATATCCCCTCAACACTTAAGTTGCGCCATCTTATGACGTTAATCGGGACCGAATGTGGATCCCGAGTCGGAACGCTAGCCACAGCGTAAAACCATACACCACTTTAATACTCTTTGAGCTAATCTGTTTGTTTCAATAAGAAGCTTGCTCCGTCAGTCAAAGCAGACATGGATATCAGCGCAATCCATGTGCTACACTTTTATGAGTTACGAATTCTGATTTTTTGAGTTACGAGTTCTGATTTTTGCCACCTTCCTTCGCTCAAGAAACGGGAAAATTAAGGACCAACTGGCAGACAGAATACAATCAGAAGCCAATTTCTAGAAACACCAAGTAGCAACCCATGATTCCCTTTTAGAAATGTAAAGTCTCATCCTTAGTTAGTCACTAAGTTTCTGAAAATATTTACCTTATTCATAGCATATTTCCGTGTAATTTTAATTAATGTAGTCATGAATCAATTTTGACTCATGTTTTTGAGGAACATGAATAAAAAATAAATCATCTCAAAACAATGTGTCACACTTAACACAAACGTTAATAATTTGTAAAAATTAAAAAAATTAAAAAAATTAAAAATGTAATATTATATAAACTTAAAAATATACAATAAAAGAAAAAGTAAAATTGCATGACATATTATTTATTAAAAAAAATAATTATTTAAAATATTAATATTAATTAATTGGAAATTATAATATTTATTAATAGTTTTTAATAAATTAAAAAAAATATTTATTTATTTATAAATTAAATAAATTATGAGGTAAATTAAAAGGATTTGAAATCTTTAAAAAAACTTTATTGTTCTTAAAGTAAAAATGATTTTATTTTCGGAGTTCTCCACTCCTACGCGTTCAAATCTCACTACAAAAAAAAAGTCATTTTTATCATAAATAACTATTTTTATAAGTATATATTTAGCAAATATCTGAAAAAATATCTAAATCTATCAGACAATAAAGTAAAAAAAATATCTGTTGAAGTATATTTACTACGATCGTGCAAAAGAGTTAATACTTTTAACACTATTTACAGTGCCAAAAGTATTACTTTTTGCACTAGTGTAAAAAATATTTTGATATTTTATTGATTACGAGTTTGATCTAAAAAACCGCTGCCAATTACTTGGGGATCAGAACTTCCTCACCGTGGTAAAACTCGATGTGTGGTGGAGTTTGTAATAAAAGTAATTTTTTTCAAAAAAGTCACATTGGTGGAACTAATATTTTTTTAGACATTATAAATTTTAAGAAGTGTCAATAGAAATTAAAATTTTATGGTGTTGCCAAAATGTTTACAAAATTTTAATATATAAGCTATATTTAAACATTTGAATACAATATTATAATGGGTTTGTATAACAGATCTGATTTATAATCTTTCATCACGAATACATTTTTTTTGTAAAGTTAGAAATAGAAATGTTGGAGCCCAGTAGACCCCGTTCCAGGGGACAGATTTTGCTCATCAAAAAATTCAATCTCTTTCTTGACCTCTAGAATGTGTGCACCAAATTTGAAAGATTTATCTCACAAACTGTACTGCTGCTCACGTAACCATACAGACAAAAAACACACACACAACAAAAACAAAAACACACACCACCACCACCACCACCACACTACCCGCACACGCACACAGACAGACAGACAGAAAATTTTTACTGTCTCAAATTTTGTGTATCGTCATAATTCGTCGAGATTCGTCCAGAAATGCAATAAAAATTTTCAAAATTTTTTTCCCGAATAATGTGTAATGCAAACTCTTTTGATACAAAGTAGTTTCATGCCTATCAGGTATTGGTTTTTTTTCTCGTGTATATTGGTATTTAATTTATTTTTGGAAAATTTATTTTTGTGTTTATAAAGGAAATAAGCTGTTTCATAAATGTATACTGAGGTCATCGTTAATATATTTAAAATTTTCAAAGCATTCGTACATGACTCATTAAAACCTAAATTAGACACAAAATGTATAGCACGTTTCTGTAATACAAAGATACTTTGTGCATCAGGGGATGAACCTCAACGAGTTATAGCATATTTAAGATGCGAATGGAAAGAAACGTAATACAACTGTTTTAAAATTAAAGAACTACAATGCTTGGATGTTATTGCTAAAGAATAATAAGCCTTTGCTAACTTGGAGCAAACACAGTGTATATGGATTGTCCATTTCAGATTACAATTAAGCAGTAACCCTAACATTTTTGTATCTTCGACATAACTAACAGCTATTATTATCCAAATTGATGGTATCGTTTACTTTAAGACCAGATTGTGGTATTCTAGATACCATTATAGTAGTTTTATCGGAATTTATGCATAATCTATTTTTAGTAGCCCATTGATTTATTCTCTTATAAATTAAAACAGCACAATCCTCAACCTCTTTAATAGAGTTCCAACGGATAAAAACGTAGGACACCGTCAAGCACATTGGATGATCTATATAACTAAGCAAGTCATTAATAAAGATTATAAATAGAGTTGGCCCCAAGATAGTTCCTTAAGGAACTCCAGTACTGACAATTCCTAAAAGTGATACACTGTTGTTAACTTTGACTTGTTGCGATCGATTAGACAAAAACGAATTAAACCATCCTTAGTTACATCTCTAATCCCATATGTCTCTAATTTTGACAGTAAAATGGAATGGTCCACGCAGTCAAATGCTTTCGAGAAGTTAACAAAGAGCCCTAATGCCACCTGTAACTAATCGAGAGCATTTACAACCTCATTCACAAAATCACTAAGGGTAGTGTCAAGACTTTTATGCTTTGTAAACCCATGTTGATTTGGGGATAGTACATTATTTAATAAGAGAAAATTAACTAATTGTTTATTAACAGCTAATTCAAATACACTTGACGTTAGACTAATCCCTCTGTAATTTGTAATTATGCCATTATCCTCTTTTTTATGTAACGGCATTACGTTTGTAATTTTTAATTTGTCAGAATAAATACCTTATTCTAGGGACAGGTTAATTATGTGTGTGAGAGGTCCAACTATATATTTGGCAAACGATTTAATAGGATGTTCGATATTTCGTCTATTCCGGAGTATTTAGAATTTTTTAGGTTTTTAATTATATCTAGTACATCGTCTTCTATAAGAGATCGGAAAAACAGTGAATTATTACTAACATTTAAAGATCCTGTAAGAGGCACATCCAAGTTCTGCTGTAAATTAGACAAAAGATTTTTGGGAGAAGATCAGATGATAACAAATTCTGATATTCCTTATTGGCTTATTTGAATTGTTATTTAAATTGGGGATATTGCCTGCTGAGATCGGCAAGATTTTTGACCTCAGTGATTTCCGGGTTCCTCCTATTACAAATGGATTTATAAATTTGTTTGTTTTTATATTTCGTAAGTGTAAGACAGATTTCAAAATAGTACGAAATATCTTCCATAAATAAATTAAATGCTATATTACAGTCTAGAATTACTAAAATTGAAGACCAACAGGCATTACTCAAAAAATAACAAAAATTGTCAATATTACGGTCACTGAAAAAACGTTTATGTCAAAGAAATAAATGAAAACACCCACACATAGCCCCTGTCGACTTTGGCAGCCTATTGCCCTATGCAGAAGTCTCAGTCTCTTTGGACGAAAAACAAAAATGTTTTGAAAAAAAATCTTTAAAAGATTGAATAGATTTTTGTTGGTTGGCTATAGGTGTTTTAATAGCCAGTTAACGCCTCTGCACTTTACATCATCGAAATGAACATAATAATAGCTTGCCGCCTCTAACCATGTACCCCAAAGCGTCACAACATGCTGTGATTGTAATGATTTATTCGGCAGTTCGTCTTCAAATAATTTTTTTCGAGTCGGCACTTTTGAAAATATCTTCTTCACGCCGGCTATTAATTTGTCTATTGTGGGATAGCAGTCTTTAACAGTTTCTACAATGCGTAAAGTTTGTGTCTTAAATATATTACATGTAACAAATGTACATACTTGTATTGGTTTTTTAAGCACACTGCAGATGCCTTAATATAGGAAGCTGCGTCGATTATATTGACATGTCCTTGACTGTTTTCCAAGTCGGTGTTCCATATTTTTCTTAGAACGAAAAATAACAAGCATCATGCGGGAAACGGATATGGCCGCAAGCGATGACCGCAAGCGGATATGGCCGCAAGCGGATATGGCCGCAAGCGGATAGGGCCGCAAGCGGATATGGCCGCAAGCGGATATGGCCGCAAGCAAATATGTCCGCAAGCGGATATGGCTACAAGCGAATATGGCCGCAAGCGGATATGGACACATGCGGATATGGACACATGCGGATATGGACACATGCGGATATGGACACATGCGGATATGGCCGCAAGCGATTACTGCAGCCGTTCAGACGACTCGTATGGCAAAATCGAGCCCCACAGTTAAAGGGCAAAAATTGTGCTTCTACAAAAAACATCTATTTTCCACCATATTGTATACCTATGTAAAAGGTGTTTCAATAAGGGCGCAAGATTTGAATTGCGCACCAGTTTGGTTGTGATGATGTCACAAGATTATGACATGCCAGGTCGATAGGAGACAGATGGCAGTTAGTAAACATGGAGCATTACACGATAGAACAACGCGTCCTGATTGTTAAACATTATTATTAAAATGGTGAAAGTTTGATTGCCACGTTTCGTAAAGTGCGTCCAATTTTCAGTCGAAATAATGTTCCTCATTCATATACTGTGAAAACAATAATCGAAAAATTCGAAAGTGCTGGTTCGGTTAGTGATATGAAACACACGACACGAGCTCGTATAGGTCGTTTAGAACAAAACATCACGGCAGTTTGCGAAACCGTGGCCGAGAATCCAGGGACGTCGATTCGTCATCGTGCACAAGAATTGGACGTTAAAACAGCCACTCTTCAGCGTATTCTCACTAAAGATTTGCATCTCCATGCCTACAAAGTCCAATTGACTCAACAACTTCTGCCAACAGACCATGCACAGTGAAGAGAGTTCACCAATTGGATCCTTGAACAACAAGAAGTGAATGCCGATTTTGCGCACAAAATCATTTTTAGTGATGGGGCCCATTTTCACTTCCATGGCTTCGTTAATAGGCAAAACTGCCGTATTTGGGACTCAGAAAATCCACGAATGATTCATGAGAAAGCAATGTATCCAAAACGTGTCACTTTTTGGTGTGCGTTGTGGTCTGGAGGAAGCATTGGGCCGTTTTTCTTCGAAGACGAGGCAAATAATGTAGTCACGGTGAATGGCGAACGTTATCGTGCTATGATAACCCAGTTTTTTGTGCCTCAATTGGAAGATATTGCTCTCGACGACATGTGGTTTCAGCAGGACGGTGCCACTTGCCATACCGCCCGTGAAACATTGACGATCTTACACGAGTCTTTTCCTGGTCGTGTCATCTCTCGATTTGGTGACCAGAAATGGTGCCACGTTCTTGCGATTTAACACCTTTGGACTTTTGGCTGTGAGGTTATCTGAAGTCGCAGGTTTATGCCAACAAGCCCGTGACCACCGAAGCATTGAAGGCCGAAATTAGACGCTATATAAACGAAATACCACCACGTGTATGTAACACCGTTATTCAAAATTTCACCAAAAGAGTACGTATATGCCAGCAAAGTCGTGGCGGCCATTTACCAGATGTGTTGTTCCATACATACCTACTCCCAAATGTCTACATTATAACTCAATAAATAGTTCAACACTTTGCTACAGAAAACTATGTTTTATTGAACCTTGAAATATTGCGCTTATTGAAACACCCTTGACAATACGATGAATGTACAGACCTGGAATCTACCATTTACTCACGGTCTTTACTAATGAGGTACAAAGTCGTAAA
The DNA here is from genome assembly GCA_029963845.1 of Rhamnusium bicolor. Classification (NCBI taxonomy): domain Eukaryota; kingdom Metazoa; phylum Arthropoda; class Insecta; order Coleoptera; family Cerambycidae; genus Rhamnusium; species Rhamnusium bicolor. Next base: position 126,850 of record JANEYF010000838.1, read on the forward strand.
CCTCTCACTCCATCTAATTGAAGATTGAATGTGTGTGGCAACTTAATTTGATCTTCAATTAAATTGAGTGAGAGGTTTACGACTTATTTTTATTAGGTATTATTTTTTAGTATTTATTACTATTTGTAAAATAATAATAAGTTATTTGTGGATATACCGGATACGATTGATAAGAATGAAAGTTTTCTAGAAATACATTTAAATTCAATATGGTATCTTTGTATTAAAAGCTAATGCCAAATTTTAATAACCTTGGGAGATTACTCGGTAATAGATTCAAAAACACATTACATTTTTTCGGAAATGATGCATCTTGGCCAATGAGTACCATTTCCATTTTCTTTTTCAGAATTTATCTCTCGATCCCCATATGGAATAAATGGTATCATTGGAATTCAAAAAACCGTATTTTCTAAAAATATAAAAATGCTCATTTTCTGATAGTCCTTCATCACCCTGTGTCCCATCTTCATAGAAACGTTTTGTCTTATTTGTACGTACATAAGCAATATTCTCTGTACCGTGCTTGTTTGGAACACTCTGTATATTCAACATACAGATGCTATTGTTTTCCTGTATAACATTATCTGAGGTAGAAATGCATATACTTATTATTTTGTAATTTTCGAAAACCCCTAACTAAAAGAGTAATATACAAGTATTTTCTTTCTACTATTACTTACGTTAACAGTAAACAGTATATTTTCAACACCACCATTGTATGCAATTATTTCATATGTGACAAAACTTAGAAATTGAGAAAGTATTATGAAAGTATTACATTGATCGGTCTAGATTGCTCTCTTGATTGTAACACTTTGTTGCAAAAACTATCTTAAATTAAAAAAATATATTGTATTAGTTTGCATTCTTTCTCTTCCTGAATCTCGACCGGAGCATTTCTAATTTCTACATTTTTACCTAGGAGCTATCTATCGCTACGACTCTATTTTTATTCATTGAAGCTTGACACAATGCAAAGTGTCACACTTGATAAACGACAAGATGTATTAATGTAATGGCTTTTTATTAAGGCGGCGCGTGGTGGCAGGATTTCCAATTATGACCTAACTATTTAATATTTTATATTAGGAAAACGTAAAATTTCATAATTCATTTTAATTTGCGATTTAAATTATTTGTTAACAGGCATTAATATGTAAAACTACACTACTCCAAGAAATTAAAGTACCACCACGCAAATTTGTCATAATTTTAATATCAATTTTCTCCTGAACCGTTCGTCTGATTTTAAAAAATTTTTCTTGTATTGTGGTTTATTCTTTATGAATGTTAACGTGTCAGTAGTTTTTGGGATAAATTTACTTTCGACCTAAATAGCGGGAACAACATTAATGTTTTTTTCGAACATTTATAACACCCTGTAAAGCGGACCAGCAACAACTGCAAATCCCAATGAAAAACGAACTGTAAGTCTTATCTTTCTTTAACATTTGGTTTTTCTATTCACATTGACATCTCCAATAATAGAGGAGATCCACAGTTTTATAGCAAAAAGAAGATCTAAAAACAAGAATATAAAAAAATAAAAATGCACAAAGAATTTCAGTAGCGAGTATTTCTGCCTCTAGCACGATACTGGCGAATCATACTTAAAATAAGTACCTTACATCATTTTGGTCCAAACCCTCCCAGATCTGAATCGGTCTTTGTGTCACTTCATCTAAGTTGTAAGGTTGGTTGTGTTCCTGTTGTAATCGCCTACCAAGGATATCCCAGGGTTTTTCTATGGGATTTAATTCTGGACTTCTGGCTGGCTATGCCATGGTTGCACCTGTGACCTCTTCCAGCTCTAGCAATATGAGACATGGAGTTATCTTGCGGTAGCAAAAAATATTGCTCGATATATGTCTCAAATGGTATTACATGTTGTTAAGACTTCTCCTATGTACCTTGCTGTACGGTTTCCATTAACATGAAATTATCGTTTCATATTTCCATAGCTTGCTAAGCAATAAAACTAAGAGTAAAAAAAATCTATAAAACCGTGTAACTCCTCTATTAGTTGATATATCAATGTGAATAAAAAAAAACAAAATGTTGAGGAGAGATAAAAATACAGTTTGCTTTTCTTTGGGATTTACAATTGTTGCTAGTCCACTCTACAGGGTGTTATAATTGCTCGAAAAAAGAAACAATATTAATGTTACACCCGGTGTTTTGGTCAAAAATTAATTTATCTCAAAGAATTACTGACATATTAACATTCCTAAAGAACAAATCTACAATACATTAAAAAAGTTTTTAAAATCAGACGAACCGATTGGTTCAGGATATAATTGTTATCAAAATTATGACAAATTTGTGGTGGTGTATTAATTTCTTGGAGTAGTTTCCAAATGTGAATATTTCCCTGTCAAGAAAATATTATATTTCAGAATATTTAAATATAATCTAATATGAGAGAAATTGGAGCAGTCGCAAATTGCTCTCTGCACGAATATGTGGAGTTAATAAATAATATTAACTTTTGAACCAAATCAAATAGAGGGATAGTGAGAAATCGATTTTAAATGTAATCGAAAATACTAGTTTTTGAATAGAAATATTTTGTGATATAGACGAAGATGACATTAAGTTGTATCTCATTTGAAATGATTTTCGACACTCTATCCATTCATGTAATATTTTCTTTGCTTACTTATATGAAAATTTGACAAGTCTCACCTTTGAAAAATTAAATCTCGTTCAAAAACGGCAACCAATGTTGATAGTACGTTGAATATTCTGTTCAGACTCAAAGAGAATACACAAACATCGACGATGCAGCTTGTATTATATGAAACATTGTTGTAACTCGGGCATTAACGAATTTTCCTGTTTCGCCAACCAAGTTAGCATCATCTGAAGATGATTATAACAGTTTTAATATATCCACATAATATCAACTTCCAAGATCTCCAGATAATGTCAACTGCTATCAAAAAAATATACGTTACCTGTATTACAGTTTTTCTTTATACATATAATATAAATAACCTTCGATACGTCGATTATAACAATACATATTCAAATATGACGCTAAGCTTATCACAGCGATAATTCCTGTAGTATCAATAATAAAAATAAAAAAGAGAGTTCTAAGATTAGAACCTCGAGGAAGACTAAGTATAGCTGTATACAAGTCCGACTAAAACCCATATATGCCCATTATTGTAACCTCTTATCCAAATAGGCATTGAAACATTTATTATATTACTTGCAAATGCGAACCCAAAACCAATCCCTTTTTAACACGCTTTTATTAACTTCACTTGTATGTTTGTTTGTAACCGACTCTTTGGACTCGATTTTGGCCCACTTTAAACGGACAGATTTAATTGAAACTTTGTACACTTACGAAGAACCGGTAACAATACAATAGTTTGATAAGTTTATATCATTATCCTGATCAGGATCGCCAGTCCTTTCCTCACGTACCTCTGCGTGAGAGCAAGAGGCTTAATATTGTAAGTATATTCCGTGATTCTCAGTTCGGTCGTTGGCCAAGCGGGCAAGTCTTAGTCGACGCGAAACGACGGACTCCTCGGGCGTGAGTTCAAATCCCATGGCTGAAATAAAAGAATATTTTTTTTTTCAGAAATGTCTGTTGGATCGTAATATGTTAAAATATCAGCATCAATAAGCAATATAAATATAGTTTAAAAAACTACAAAACACGCTTTCATAGCACATCAAACTAAAAAGTGAAAAATAAATATAGTTTAAAAAAACTAAAAAACACGCTTTTAAAGCACATCAAACTAAAAAGTGAAAAATAATTATTAATATAAACTGAAAACAATAATGAACGAAAAATACTAGTATTATTGTGAAAAAAGCGTGGGGCGCTTTGTGCCATATTTTTCGTATATCGAGCAACCCACGCTTTTTTCACAATAATACTAGTACTTTTCGTTCATTATTGTTTTCAGTTTATATTAATAATTATTTTTCACTTTTTAGTTTGATATGCTTTAAAAGCATGTTTTTTAGTTATTTTAAACTATATTTATTATATTATTATAGCCGTATACAAGTCCGACTAAAACCCATATATGCACAATATTGTAACCTCTTATCCAGATAGTCATTGAAGAGGTTTATTATATTACTTGAAAACTCAAAATCAATCCGTTTTTATTATTATAGACTAATAAATTAATAGTATCGAAGGTCTTTCAAAAATCAATACCTACCTATCCCTGCGATCTGTAATTAATAGTTGTGCATATTACATGTTTAATTGTTTTTTTTTTGTCATCAGAGATTTGTATATAAAATATCTTACAATTCTGCACTCAAACTATATTGTATAATATACATATATTGTATAAAATGTATTTATTTATTTGGTAACCATAAAATGGTTGCTTTTATACATATAGTTAAACATCTTATTAATATTGCCAATATAAACTGAATGGTTATTTATATTTTTAAAATTGTTGAGCTTCCGATGGTTTTAAAATACCTAACACATATCACACATATATCCTTATGTAACATATTAAATACTAAAAACACAGCAGGGTCAGTAGCCACTTGTGTTTAATAGGTATACTTACTTACATATCATATTCCCTTAGGTGAACGACACATTAAACTTGGGGTATATCATTTTACGCTATTTTGGTCCTAATGTAAAGGTTAATAACTTCAAACATATCTAGTTCTTGAAATTCAATCATCTTTGTGAACCCATTTGAATTTTTTTAACGTACACTTTTAAAAATAATTATGACTAGGACTGTGAGAGTGTATGAAATTCATTCAACAAAAATACGTATTTCGTAATGGTTGAGATATTTATATTAATAACGTTTTTCGCTACTTCTTTACAATAGAAAGATATTAGATGAGGTTTTTGTACTCGGATCGAATCATCACATAATTCTTTATAAATAAACCAGAATCCGTTGATATAATGAAATCTTTAGGCCGTCCGATTCTGTCTAGGATGAGTCATCTCATCTGAAAGGCGAATCACCCTTTTATAATTCAACCAAACACCAAACAATTCGACACCAGCGGTGGTCAATTAAATTGTACAGTACAGGGTGATTTAAAAATATATCAAAATATACGAATATATACTCGTAAACGAAAAGTACTTATTTTTATATACAATATTTTTGAAAAAGTATTTATTATACACACCGGAAGCAGACATCAGATTTATATATAGGTACTTCAAAATAGTGAGATGTTGGAACACCACTACCTAAATCGGACTGCTAAAAGCCATCTATATACAAGGTTTCGACCTTTTGAATCATAAATAAACTATTTGTTTCTTTATGTGATGTATTGGATTTGATAAGCCTGTGAACGTAATCATTGTTTTTCACTATTTTATTGGAACAAATCTATAGATACCAGCAGGGAGAGGAAACTGGACCAAAGTCCAGGACCAGTAGCCACCCACTACTGCTCCATGGTTGACAGAAGGACATACGTAGACAAATAAAAGCAAAAATATAAAATGAATAATGAAATACATAACGCTTGATACAATGCATTATTCAGAATGACTGAAGTCTGCCATCGCATTAGCATACGTGGTCACAACTAATATTCGATTTGCATTCGTGACTGTTAAATTTGAGCGATTTGGTCTGTACTGTACAAGTGTACATACAGTGTGTCCGTGAAGTATGGAATAAATTTATTATTCCTTAAACCAAAAATATTTAGAACGAATCCTCATACACGTCGATTTTTAATTTCAATTGCGCACCTTAATCTTTATTTTTTTTTGTTATGACGTCATGACAGTTTCCGTTATGACGTCATCGATATTTCTTTAAATGGAACACTCTGTATATTTTTCTAAAATTGATAAGTTGAAAGGTACGGCCATTTTGAATGTAAGAATTTACTAATTTTTCATGTTTTGTTTGAACAAAAAAAAAGTCACTGGAACTAACGGTTAGTTAATAATAAAAACAATTTATCGTAAACGAACTCTACTTCTTGTTGTAGCTGACAGTACCTTAAACGATGAAGAAACTGTTGCCGAACCTTGTTTATAGTTTCCTGAGAAATATTGTTTATTTCTCTTCTAATTCTCTCTTTTAATTCAACAATGTTTTCTGGTTTTATAAACTAAGATTTTTAGATGGCCCCACAGAAAATAATTAGAGGATTGAGGTCCGGTGACCTTGGTGGCCATTCGATGAGTCAACGTCTTCCAATCAACCTGTTTAGAAATATTTGGTCAATATGCCTTCGAACGAAAAATTGGAGATATGCCAGTCCGTTTACAGTTCCATCGAAAAAGTAGGATCCAATGTTTCTATTTCTTACAATTCCTGCCCACAGCCCAGTATTTATTCTGACTTTTATCGGAAGAGGATCACCATTGCACATATTCATCATCGTTACACAAAATTGTATCCTCCGATCTGGATCATCAACACTTAGTTCTTGCACAAGCTGAATTTTAAAGGGATGCATGCCATTTTCCTAATTTTAATACTGTATGTACTGACTTTTATGTTACTAACATAACAATCGCGACTAACCTGGCGAACGCTGGTATGTGGATTTTCTTCAAATATTTATTTTGTATCCTCGTCAACACCTGGGCGATCTGTTTTGGGTAAATCCTCCACCGTACCAGTCTCTCTAATTTTTTTTTTTCAATTTTATTCACTGTTGATTGAGTTATGGATCGATCTGAATATTTAGTATTAAATAAGTTACATACTTCTTGTTGAGTTCGCATCCTATCACCATACCCAATCAGCGTAAGAATTTCAATTCTCTGCTTTACAGATACACTCATGTTATAAATGAAAATAAATCGACAACAAATATTGAGAGACCACTACTGGGATAAAGTATTATTAAGTGATTCACTATCAAAGACGATAATGATAAAACAAAAAAAAAAACAACAAAAACTAGCCTATTTGAAAAATTAATAAACAATGTGTTTATTTTACTTTTTACTTGTCTTTTTCTAAATGGCCTTATCTTCCAACTTATAAGTTATCAATTTTAGACCCTAAATGTGATTTGAAATGAGCTGTTGAAGCAGAACTCAAAAATGGAGAAATATACAGGGTGTTTCATTTAAAAAAAATATCGATGACGTCATAACGAAAACAGTGATGACACCATAACCTAAAAAAAATAAAAGATAAAGTGAACAATTAAAATTAAATATCGACGTGTCCGAGGATATTTTCTAAATATTATTGGTTTAAAAAATAATGAATTTATGGTATTCCATACTTTATGGACACACTGTATGCTTGTACAAGGAAAATGAACGTGCCACATCTACCGAGGTTAATGGTGAAAATTCTAAATAGTTCATATGATCAGGCAGTAGTAATGGGATTAATAGAAATACGATACGATAATCGAATTAGTCGCTTACTTAAATATATCGAGATAATCGATTATGACTTCTAAAATTAGTAGTACTAATATTAGTAGTTAAGAAAATTAGTTGTACACAATTATTGCACGATTAATCCAAGTTGATTATTCGGTTTCGAAGTTAGAACCCTCGATGAACACGATAAAGTACAAAGTAGGTAATTAGTTAGTTGAACAATAGAGTAACGCAAACCCATAGATTTGATTTAGCAAACTAGATACAATAATAATTGACAAAACATGGAATATTTTTATAAGTAGGTACATACTTAGTGTGAAATAATTTAAAAGTAGTTGTTTATGTTTTAAATAAGTATCTAGTTATTGTCACCTATTTTTAAAGTAATAAAACATAGAACACTCTAAAAATTAGTACGTAATACTATTTATTATAAATAAATATATCCAATATGATACAAAAGTAACAAATAACTTAGGAGACTAAAATTACTAAATTGTCGATTATTAAAATATTTCGATTAATAATGATCGATTATTGATATATTTCGATTATTCCCATCACTAGCAGGCAGTGCAGGCACTGACAAACCGCGCAGATGATTTTTGCAAATTTGGCACATTGTGTTTTATCCAAGGTAAACGGGCCATATGCCAAACACCGCTCCGCAAAAGTAACTGTACGCGATCAAGTCGTTAACTCAGGAACAAAAGCAAAGTTAGATTTAATATTATATACGTTTATCCCGACTTCCTGCCTCAATACTGGTTGCATATATTACAGGTATATAACTAAACGTATACATATCAATGATATATCAGTTTATTCAATTATACAGGGTGTCCCAACCAAAAGTAGGCACCCTGAATAACTTTGGAGATAAAAATTTTTTTGAAAAATTGGTGAAACACGTCGACCTTGTTTCCAAAGGGGACATATTTTAATGTAATACTTGTATACCTATCATCATCCCTCTAATCTACACTGCCACCCCCTCAAAAAATTCAAATGGCAGAGGGGGTCGAGTGATACATATTTTGAAACGTCCTTCAATTCTCTACATAACTGTGTACTTTTTTTTAACTTTTATCGATTCATTCCTAAAAAATAATTGTTTCATTAATTTAGGTTCGGGAAATAAAAATAAAAGAAGCAGTTTAAATTATCGTATGTATTGTTCAAAATGACTCCCACCGACTTCCATACAGTAGTATAATCTGTCTTGAAATTCTGTACGAACATTTCTGAACATATCTGGAATCAACAAACGGCATTCTCGAACAATTCTTTCACGTAACTCTTCCAGAGATGCGGGTTTTGTTCCAAATACCTTCGATTTCAAATATCCCCACAGAAAGAAATCCAAGGGAGTTAAATCGGGTGACTTAGCGGGCCATTCCACAGGACCTCTTCCAATCCATCGCTCAGGAAACCGATTATCCAAAAATTCATGGACTGCTATAGCAAAATGTGGGGGTGTCCCATCCTGTTGAAAAAACAGTTCGCCCTCTAAAAGATTATCGTCTTCTTCGAGGATTTGGGTAAACATTGGGTCGATGTTATTATCTAACAGATCGAGGTACCTTTCGCCATTTAAATTATCAGGAATAAAAAACGGCCCGACAATGTGATCCACTAAGGTGCCAGCCCAAACATTTAACTTCTGAGGCGTTTGGATATGAGTTTCCATGAACAAATGTGGATTGGTTTCACTCCAATACCTATAATTGTGCCTGTTTACCTCCCCATTTAACTGAAATGTCGATTCATCAGAAAAACACGTCTTATTCAGTAGATTGGCATTACCGTTTAATTGTTCACTAAAAATCTCACAGAATTCAAGCCGACGATCGGGATCATCTTCGTTTAATTCGTGTACCAATTTAAATTTATATGGATGAAATTTGTGGGCCTTTACAATTCGATGAACACTGCTTCGTGATACACTGGAAGCCTCAGCTACTTTCCTGATCGATTGAGTATTATCCATCTGCAAATGACCCAGAACTACCACTTCGACTGCTTCATTCCTAATCGGTCGCTGAGGGTGATGATTTTTGTTTCCTACAGAACCTGTTTCCATAAATTTTCTCAATTTGTAAAACATACTGAGAACCAACCCTTCTATCTGGGTGATTTCTATTGAATATGCGCTCCGTAGCTGTAGCACAATTATCGCTTTTAAAATAAATGCTGACAATTTCTATTCTCTCCTGAAGGGTATAAACCATTTTGAGAACTCACTCTGGTAAAATGTATCTCGATTTAAAATTGGTTGTGAACAAATTAATGTTCAAAGAGTATCAAATACTTATGAATCTTTTATTATTCTAAAACTAAACGGACAAGGAAAGTGTTTTTTGTCGAAAAAAACTCGTCTTGATTTGAGAGCACTAAAAAATGTAGTTTTTTTATAAATTCCAATACACAGCGCCGTGTATTTTAGATTTTTTAAACGATTTCGATTGTGTGTAATCATCAAAAATAAAATTATTTTCCTTAAGAACGAATCGATAAAAATTAAAAAAAATACACAGTTATGTAGGGAATTGAAAGACCTTTCAAAAGATGTATCACTCGACCCCCTTTGCCATTTGAATTTTTTGAGGGGGTGGCCGCTAAGGGTAGAGGTATGATGATAGGTATACAAGTATTACATAAAAATATGTCCCCCTTGGAAACAAGTTTGACGTGTTTCACCAATTTTTCAAAAGAAATTTATCTCCAAAGTTATTCAGGGTGCCTACTTTTGGTTGGAACGCCCTGTATAAAGGCTCTTTAAAAAAATAAGATTGCTTATATAACTGCCGGCCCTTAATAATGGCAAATAATTCCGCTGCCTAGATATCAACGCCCTTCGGTCAGTTAAAATAGACGTAGCTGTATATGGGATGTAAAATTTATAATATATTATTGATTTTAAATTCCCCATACATATTAAAGGTTTCAAACTGAATAATTAAATGAATCACAGAAGATAGTAAAAAAGTTATGTACCTCTACGTATACAACTTTTTCACTTTTCTCGTCTATGTATTTTTTGGATATTATTTATAAAACACCCAATTTAATAGATTTTGGCTTTTTTCATACTGAATCTTAATTTTTGACTAAACCGAGTTAAAAATCCCTGAATATCATTTAAAAACCAACATTTTTAGTTCGTCACAAATCTTGGGGCCACATTATATATTTTATGTATTTTCAACGGACTTAACGTACTTTTTTTAAAAATAATTATTACATTATCTAAAGTTAATTCAACACAAATACATATTTCGTAATGATTCAAATATTTACATCCGCGCAACCATCCTGAAGTTTCAGGTTTGATTCCTTGTGTAGGATGGAAGTCGTTTGCCTCGTTGAATAATTACTACCGTGAAATTGTCAGCATATTGCCCTAAGGCGAACCAAATGAGATAAATTAATAACGTTTTTTTTTTTATTTTACAATATAATAGTAAACAATTTGAAGAGGTTCTTGTACCCTAACTATTATCACATAATGCTTTATAAATAAACCAAGAAGATCGGTTGAAAAAACGAATTCTTTAGGCATTCTGATTCTCTCTAAGATGAATCATCCCAAAGGTGAGTCACCTGAGATATAACTACCAGACAGTTAGACACCAACGTGTGGTCAATGAAACTTATACCATAACAGAAAATTGAGTAAACTTTTTACAAACAATAAAAGTCTAGTAAAGATGTAGATCATTGTTTAAGAAAAGTAAAATTAATCATACTATCCATTTCGTATACTTATTAATGTGTCAAACCGTATTAATATGTACATCTTTTCTGATGTCATTTTTTTACCCCCATCCCTTTCCGCAATGACGTCATCGCTATTTAAAATAGTGACCCTCACTTTTTTTAAGCATTCTAATTCTTCATTTATAAAGAAAATTGATTTATGAAAAACTGTAAACAAATTATGGAAATAGCTGCGGAATTTTATCGATTTATTTAAAACAAATGAAAACAAATTGACAGATTGCTGAAAAGTTAATTTGGCAGTGCTTAATTGTTATTTATTGCCACCGATCTAGTGTAAAATGGTTCGTTACCTAACAGAAAAACAAGGAATATTAATGTTTGATTATAAGGGGATATTGGGTAATGCTACGTACACAAGAAGTTTGTGTTTTGTTTAATAGTAAATATCTCGGATCAGGATCTCATAATGCGCTCCACAGTAAAAAAAATTTAAAGATTTTTTTCTGGAATGGGACAACTAGGAGCCATGTACGACACCAACGAAAAATGCCTGAAGAAGTAGAATTAAATATGCATTTGCAATTGCAAGAATATTCCTACACGGGCGTTGCACAGTGGGACGAAGCCACACTGTGCCACCCAAATCAGTCTACAGGTCTTCAAGTTAAAGTTATCAGAATCTTTTTTTTTAATGTTCGTTTCTGAAATTCTCTATCAATCTGTCAAGCCGGATTTTTGATTTTTAGCTATAATTTTTTATTTTGATCTAAAATTTAATTTTTTATTAAAAAATATCGTTTTTACTTCTTCGCCCCCTCTAAGTGAGGAAGGTATGTGTGAAAAAATTTCTGAAAATTTTTATTGCATCTCTGGACGAATCTCGACGAATTATGACGATACACAAAATTTCAGACAAAAAAATTTTCTGTCTGTGTGTCTGTCTGTCTGGTTCGCGATAGCAGCTACAGTTTTTGAGATAAAGCTTTCAAATTTGGTGCACACATTCTAGAGGTCAAGGAAGAGATTCAGTTCGTTGATGAGCAACATAGGTTCTTAAAACTTGAAATGTCAAAAAAAATTATACATTTTTGAAGTCAATTTGAAATGGCAATTTTTTTGACATTTCAAGTTTTAAAATATTAGTGACATTCCACCAATGTGACTTTTTGAAACGTCAATTTGAAATGTCAAAAAAAATATTAGTGACATTCGACCAATGTGACTTCTTTGAAACGTCAAAAATTACTTTTATTACAAACTCCACCACACATCGAGTTTTTTTGAAACGTCAAAATATGACTTATTTGAAACGTCAAAAAATGTGACTCTTTTGAAATGTCAAAAATTAATTTTATTATAAACTCCACCACACGTCGAGTTTTACTACGGTGAGGAAGTTCCGATCCCCAAATAATTGGCAGCGGTTTTTTCAATTAAGATCAGTCTACAGGTCACACATATATAAAGATCTGCACAATTTTAGTTTTAAATCTTTACTTTACAAACACATAATCGATCTGCCAAAGTAAGTTTTTCATTTCTTTTTTTTATTCTAGACGACTGCCAAAATTTTTGAGTAAAAATTGTTGTTATGTTAGACAGACTAGACGATCAATTAAAACTAGATTCAAAGATCATATGGCCCATCTCAAATATGGTAGAACAGATAAGTCTAGTATAGCCCAACATGCGTTTGAGAACAACCATAAAATAGATATTAGCAATTTAAGATTAATTAGGAATGTAACAAATACTAGACAGCTGGATGCATTTGAAAGCTTAGATATCATAAAGTGTAAAAATAGTATGAATAGTGACAGAGGGCCTATCCCAAATAGCCCGCTTTATTTGTTAGTGGGTCACGGTTTACCGAACCGTGACGGTACAGTGAACCGTGACAATAATTTAGGTATAAATAGGGTAGATTGTTAGCATAAATTTAGTTTTAATCATTTCCAGATGATGCCAACTTGGTTGACGAAACACGCGTCGAGTGCAGTATATAGTGTTTTGGTGTTTCGGGGAAAACTACGTCAGGGTTATCTTCACATCAAAGATTCCAGCCCACTCCAGGAGTAAAAATCCAGTTTTAGATCAAAATTATAAAAAATTATAGCTAAAAATCAAATATCCAACTGGACAGATTGAAGAGAATTTCAAAACGAACATTTAAAAAAAGAGAGTTTCTAACTTTAATTTGAAGACCTGTAGACTGATTTTAATTAAAACCCCCCCCCCCCCCCCCCCCCCCCCCCCCCCCCCCCCCCCCCCCCCCCCCCCCCCCCCCCCCCCCCCCCCCCCCCCCCCCCCCCCCCCCCCCCCCCCCCCCCCCCCCCCCCCCCCCCCCCCCCCCCCCCCCCCCCCCCCCCGGGGGGGGGGGAAAAAAACGATATTTTTTAGTAAAGATTCAATTTTAGATCAAAATTATAAAAAATTATAGCTAAAAATCAAAAATCCGGCTCGACAGATTAATAGAGAATTTCTAAACGAACATTAAAAAAAAGTTTCTGATAACTTTAACTTGAAGACCTGTAGACTGATTTGGGTGGCACAGTGAGGCTTCGTCCCACTCTGCATTGAGCTGGCTGATCATGAAATTAGTCAATCTTCTATTGTGAAGTATTTGAAAAAATATAAATAGTATTCATAAAAAGTGATCTTAGTTCACGAGTTGAACGAAGACGATCCCGAGCGTAGGGTTGAATTTTGCGACAACTGAAGCTACATTTATCTTAACTGAACGGTTAGTAAACAAAATTGTTGCTATTGGGTTCCCCAGAATCCACACTTGATGATGGAGACCTACTCAAACTCAAAGTCAATTTTATTTACTTAATATACAACAAAAGTAAACTTCTGATTGTTTATTTAATACTATTTTCAAATATCCCAAATTCGTCAAAATATTGATTTATTTAATTAGACTGTCGTTTATCTGTATTATTATACTATAAATTTTCTCTGTATCATAAAGCCATACGACTTTCTACAACTTGTTTGAATTTAGCTCTAAGTATCTATTAGCATTAATATGTTAATTCTATTTATTTGTTATTTTATTATCTTAAGAATGTGATTTAACAGTCTTTTTTTCAGTCGCTAATAAAAATTTTAATCTTAAGACTTTCAACTACGAATTTTCAAAGTGATAGTTATAACTAGAGATCGGGAGGCAGCGATAAAAGACGTTAATTCCAGGGTTGCCTTCAAGTGATGGGTTATCGTGTAAAATGTTCATGCCTATATGACACAATTATCTTACCTTGTGGTTATTTTGGCGAGTTAGGTAACATTCAAAGTTAACATGAAGAGGGCTGCAGGTACTGGTGAATGTAACACGAACACATATACAGTATTAGAAAAAGTTTAATTAGAGTGCCTGGTTTGTGTGTGTGCATAATGGATAAAAATAGCAAAGTCATGTATGCGACAGAAAAAGACTGTGTACCACTGTGGCCTTTTTCTACGTTATTGTGTTTGTTTACGAAGTAACGAGGGCACTTCTCCACCTCATCGTATCCCTTCCACATGTGATCCAGTACGCCTCCAGTCCTCAGTCATCACATCCCTTCCACATCTGATCCCTTCCCTTTCTATACCAATGCCTGGTAATTACCAAAATCTACAATTTGGAATTTTAACTGGTAGTTGTTAATGGAGCCTCTAATAATGGCATAATCTACGATAATTTTTTGGGAACGTCACTCTTTTATTATAAAATTATTTACACCTTGAGAAATAACTAAAATCGTTTCATGTAAAGTGCATAATATGAAATGAATACTGTTCCATTTTACTAACTGCGATAAACATTTGGCGACATCTAGTTAGTAGTAGGGCGGCATATGAGATTTTGTTCATGCAACTACGCTCATTTATTTCATAATTATAAAATGCTACACTTCCCGAAAAATGAGAGCTCTACCCCTCTTTCTGCAATGAGTGCAGACTGCACGCAGTGCTACATGTGGACGCATTTTTTTCAAAAGTTAACGTAATTTAATCAAAACCAAAAAGATTAAACCTATTCAAAAGCGAACAATGCGGAATATTCTGAAAAGAAATAAGTACCACTGCTACAAAATTATGACTACCCAAGAAATTTTTCCTGAAGACCGTATGAAACGAATGGATTTTTTGTGAAACCATGATAGAAAAGGCTAATGAAAACGAAAATTTCATCAAGAATATTATATGCACTGATGAAACATCATTTTCCATACATGGCCGGCATAATCCTTCTGTAGTTCGATATTGGTCCAGGGAAAATAAACATTTGAGTGTGCCATTACGTACTCAATATCCACAAAAAGTAAATGTTTGGACCGGTATTTTAGGTGATCATGTCATTGGTCCTATTTTCATTGACGGTAACTTAAATGCCGACAAATATTTAAACATTTTGCAGAATCAGATTATTCCGGCTGTTCAATCTCTTGACGTCAACTTCGGGGAGATTTGGTACCAGCAAGACGGCTGTCCTGCTCATAATGTAAGAAGGGTGCAAGAGTTTTTAGACAACACTTTTCCCGATCGTCTTATAAGTGGAAGAGGCACAATAAAATAGCCACCAAGATCCCCCGACTTGGCGCCTAACGATTTTTTTTGTGGGGATATGTAACCTCGCAAATTTATAAACATGAACACGAGCGAGCACGTGACTTGCAAGAGTTACGTGCCACCTTACAGAGTGTGACTCCTGACATGCTTTTAAATGTCAGCAACGAATTTTATCACCGATTAAGGTATTGCCAGGCGCAACAGGGCGACATTTTTGAGCCCCTTATAAAGTAACATTTAGTTTCATTTTTAATACGTTTTTTCAATCTATTTCATTTTAGAATTTTTTGTTTTATTTTCGTTAATATTTGTTAATTTATTTTTATTTAATAGCAGAATGCCAGTTTACTTTCACGCCAAATGGCCAAAAATTACTCAAAAAAATGCCACTTAGTTTTTTGATGCATTTTAAAAACAATTATCAAATAACTAGAAATTCTCGAAATAAACAGGGATACGTAGTTATTTACAGAAATAACAACTATATCCCACAACATTTTGATATGTACTAACCAAAACATCACCAACAGTGTCATCGGCTACCTGCTATGATCTGATGAAAGCCGGGCCATCGCAGCGCATGACCTAAAGATGAATAATTTATTGGCTACTAGTTGCCCAGCTACTAATTTTACATACCAATGATCAGCTCGCAACTTCGTGGTTTTTAAGGGGTTTAGGAGAAGTTACCCCAAGTGGCCAATTCACTATCTCTGTCTTTGTTTTTCTTATAGTTTTAGATAAAGAGAATGTTTGCAAATCGCTAGAATTTTCCTAAACACCTAATATCTCTACAATAAACTGTGTGTGGAAAGAAGGGATATGATGGAGCGTGCCATTTTTACTTCACAAACACAACGTACAATGCGGCAACATTGATGCATAATTCTCTTTCTGTCCCATGCATGACTTTGCTGTTTTTATCCTTTATGCACACACAAAGCAGGCACTTTAATTAAACTTTTTGCAATACTGTATATCTTCAACGAGTGTAAAAGTGAAAATATAATTTGGAAAATTTTTTTGATTTTGAAAAAAATTTTTTAACGTCGAAGTTAAAAAAGTAGTTTTTCTCAAAATAAGGACCCTTACCCAAAATAATTTTCCAACAATATGTTACTAATATTTGTTGTAAATATTCCAGAATTAATCGTCAGCACCTCTAATTAAAAATCCATTTGTATTGTGAGAAGGGCCGTTCAACGTTAACAAATGTAATTGACGCATATTTAAAATATCTCTACTTTTTCAGTGACCACATTTCTGTTTTTTGCAGAAAAAATCTACTTCTTCGCCACTATACTTGACATCATAAGAAATGACGGGAATATTTTTCAAAACAGTTTCGATTTTTTGTTTTACTGCCTCAACAATGTTTCACGATAATTGGAAAATGTACATTGCAGTGTAGTGCACCGCATCTGCTATAGTGCTAGAATCTGTAGTTTCTAGTATTTTAGATGAAATCAGCTGTTCACGCATTGAACAATTTTCCTCTAATGCACCCACTAAAATATTTGCCACCTTCCAACCGCAAGAATTGGTGATTTCATCTATGCTAATCCAGGCGTATTTGTCATTCAGTTTAGTATAATTTTTTTTTTTCTTAGTGTAGTTCCCGATGGCACCTGAACATTGCTATATTGCCTACTATTACACTTTTGCAAACATTGTCTAAATAATGGATTATCTAGTTTTTTCCACGATATATTACATCCAACCATCATTTCCACTAAGTCTAAGGTAAAATTTGTTTGCCTGTCACTTACATTGACACTACCACCCATACACTTTTTATGACTGTCTGAGGAAATGTGTTTCTTAATGTTTGTCTTGACGTTGCACGAAAGCACTTTATTTATAGCTTGTGCAATAAATCTCTGTGCCGTTCAATTGCGTCTCCGGGAAACCACTAATCCACAAGTTTACTCTATCCTCTGAAGGAATTGAACATGACTTTTAAGAAAGTTAACCTTCGTTGTCTTTAATTTCGCACTGTTTACTTATCCATGAACATGTTATCCACATAGATGTTTTATAAATACTATTTATTTGGAGGTGTTTATTTATTCTCAACATGGAGCAGTGGGTGTAAACGTGATAGACAAGCGACTTCGCAAGCAGGGTGATTTGCCTATATCTATGCATTCGCCTGCTAAAAGAGGACGACGTTTTTTATGTTGCAAATAAGTTTGAAATAAACTATACATACATAAGTAAAAGTCGTCTCTGGAATTTATCGCTACCTCCCGATCTCTAGAACTAGCAACTCAAGTAATCATTTCATTTCTCGAATATCAGGAGCGAAATCAGCTCGTGTGCGAACACATATACATTCCCATGTGCAAAAAATGATATAACAATACAAAATAAAATATATCTTACCTTATACTTTTAACGGGTGATTTTTATAAGTTATAATTTATATAATATTGTGAAACACTTACCCGATAAGTATTAACTATTAAGAGTGTCCGTTGCGGTGAAAAAAATGTTCTTTTATAAGGAAAATGACCGTTCGGCTCTAACGAAGTAATATCTGCATATTTAAAATGGTCTCCGCAATTACTTAACGAATCTGTAGGAATACAATTATTATAAATTTGTCTTATCCTGGCTAAATCTGGATTTTTCCTTAATGTCCTATTAAACGTTTCTCAAACACGAATACTTCCCTCGTCATTTAAATTCTGTAGCACTAACGATAACATTCCCAGGAAAAATCCTACGGGGCGTTGGGGCTCTAGGGAAAAAATCAACCCTCTATCTCCCATAGATTTAATATTTTATCATTTTGACACGATTACAGAATAGCATATATGATTTAAGAATCGTCCCCCAAGCGCCTGTGTGGATCTACAGCGGATTAAATTACAAAAGTTGCGAACAAATAGTCACCAGAAGAGGCGACCCGCTCGACAGGGTCCATCAATCGGGACCTGAAGAGGACTACGAGGCGTCCGCAGTGTTCACATTTACGAGACCAGCTCCTGGTCTGCGGTGATGCGAGGAGATAAATAGTAGTCCTGAAGTCTTGCTTGCCCTCTGTCATCCCAGACCATCATCACAGCTAAGGATATTGGAGTGCATTGTCAAAATTAACACCTCAATATTTCACATTAATATTTTGTTTAAAAATTATGTTAAAAGTTTAAAAGCTTGTTTTTAAATTTTCTACTTTCGATACTTTCGACAAAAAGCCTAAAAATACAGTTGGGTAAAAGTTTTCATTTCATAGATATTTAAAAAACATTCCAAGTGTTTTATGATATTAATTATATTTGAAAAATAATAAAACTAAGTAGCATAGACTAATAACAACAAAAACATATATTTAGCAGAGACAATACGTTATTCTACGGACTTGCTGTGAATTTTTAAAAAAATATATTTTCTCAATCCGATTTTCTTACAAATAATTTGAGTGACACTGGTTTGGGATGGCCAATAAACGACATTTATTAGTACTAAAAAAAGGATATTGACACAAAAAAATATAAAATATTTATAAAATAATCAGACCTTTTGATTCATTTGACTAACCCTCGGTATTATCAACATTTTAAAGGGGCCTTTAACTTAAAGAGAGTTTTAGTGACAAGAAAATGTATTACCAATAATTCCAGCAAACTTAAATTGAGATATAAATACGGTAGCCTTTAAACCTAATTTTTATTTAAACTATAGGATTATCATCTGATATTTATATTTTGTTCATAATAAATTTTGTCACTTGTCACTAAAATTCCTTTTAAGTTAAAGGTCCCTTTAAAATGTTAATAATCATATTCCCAAATTAATATTATATTAGTAACAGAATTGAGTCAAGATTTGTAACATTTAAATAAAATTACAATTGACATCACGTGACATTATTTTGTAACATATATTTATCTTTTAACAACTTTGGTATTTATGATTCACAATTAAAACAGTTGAACATGTTAAATTAATTTATATCTTGTGGAAGAAACCTGGTGAATCATTGTTGGGCATTATGCCATATCAAATAAGAAACTTACTATTTGGTTATTTTATTAATAATAAATACGTTAAGTAAATTTTACTCAGTATAACTCACATCACTTGAGCAACAAAGGAAAACATTCGACATGTGCGAACTGATTTAAAGATATACATTTATTTAAGTTTTATATCTCATCATCGGGATCTTTTTGTATCTATGATAAGATACTCAATTTATTTGCATTGTTGTACTTGTGTGGCTGATATATGTACTTCCAGTGTGGCATAATCTTAAAGCAATATATGATCATAATGGACCAGTTTAGCTAGATCAGTTGCAAAGAAATTGCTTGAATTTTCCATACAAAATCGAAAGCTAATTTACCACACAATATCTCTATTGTTGATCACGGCCTAAAGTTGTCCTAGGTTGAAATTCTGTTTTTTTTATAAGTATCTCACGAAGGCCTTACTCAAACTCTACAAAAGTGTAAGTGCTGTATGTTTATCATAGTAAGTGTAATGTCTCTAATGTTTGGCCTGTTCCGTGCCCTCGACAGAGTTAATGTGGATTTCATGTCAAAAACTTTTTTCAATGGGTATTCGTGATAAAATGTTGTCTTGAATTAAATCATACATGACAAATAGAAAAAATACGATCACTGTTTCAAAAAAACATAACGTAGACATGGGAGTTCCCTAGGGCTCTGTGTTGGGACCTCTTCTTTTTGTTATACGTGAATGATTTACCACAACATGTCTCGATTGGCAAAGTTACGATGTTTGCAGATGATACCACAATAACAATATCAGTATAGACCCCTGAGGAACTATCACTACGTATGACAAGGGTAAAAAGATGAACTTGATGTATGGTGTTGTCGAAACAGACTAATATTAAATGTGTGTAAATCAAATGCCTAATATCTACCATCGTGTCTGCTTATTTCACCATTTAAGTAAAATACTGACACGGGTTTCCACAAAATATCATATGCTGCACTCAACGCACGTTTCGCCAACCAAGTTTGCATCACCTGGACATGATTGAAACTAACCTTATGCTAACAATATATGCTAATTTTACCTAACCAAAGAGCAGACTATATGAGATTGGCCCTCTGTCACTCTTCATACTATTTTTATACTTTGTAATTTCCAAGCAATCAAATGCATCCAGGTATCTAGTATTTGTTACACTCCTAATTAATCTTAAATTGCTACTATTATCTATTTTATAGTTGTTATGTTGGCGCACACTAGCCTTACCTGGTCTACCATATTTGAGATGAGCAATATGTTCCTTGATCTAGTTCGAATTGATCCTCTAGTTTGTCCAACATACTTTTGATTACAGTCCTTACAGCTAATTTCATAAATCATCAACTTTTCATTTGTTTCAATTTTGTCTTTTAGATTGCCTAAAAATTGTTGTAGTTTATTTCCCGAAGAGAACCACTGTCATACCCCAGTCTTCCAAATTACTTGTCTCCAGATTAAATGAAAATAACCAACTCTATTCAGGTACTAATATTACATTTTATCGTAAGATAGAAAAGGATCTGCTGCTCTTTTTCTCTCAGGAAAATAACCTGATATTCTGTAATGATATAAATGGCGTCTTAGAGAAAATGGGTTTGTCAGAATACACACCAGGCGAATGACGTCTTTTTTATTGATAGTTCAAAGCGAAGTTTGAAATGTGTCCTTTTACACAATAGTAACAAATATGGCTCTACCTATTGGACATTCTACCAGGAGTATGAGACAATATTGCTAGTTCTAAAAAAATCAAGTATCGAAAAACATCAGTGGGTGATTTGCACTGAATCGAGATGGGACTTGTTCTGACTACTTGTCACTTAATTTCTTGGGATTAGCATGGAAAAACAGATGGCCGGAACTTTTAATGGTCTACAGATAAGGCAGCTTATAAAAAGATCCACATTTCACAGAATCAATGAATGAGGTTGAGTCTTAATGCCTGGTGTTCGTTTGTTCAAGTAGTTAAAAATTTTCTTGGAAAGCATAAGGCAGAGAATTACGTTGAATTAGTGGAAGAGATGCTTTCCAACTTGATTAAGCTCGGTTGCAACATGAGCATTAAGGTTCACTACCTTCACAGCAGCATAGATCGTTTTCCAGAAAACCTAGATGATTTTAGTGAAGAACAGGGGAAAGATTCCACCAGGATATAAAAACTATGGAAGAAAGATATCAAGGAAGATGAGATATCCACATGATGGCCGACTACTGCTGCAGTCTTCAGCGAAACTGTTCTGGTAAACCTCATACAAGAAAGTCTTACAAAATAAAGTTTTTAAGTGATGATTGCTCAATGTATATGTCTATTTTATGAAATAAATACCTTACTACGTATTTTCTGACTTTTTTAGCAAGTAGTTGTAGTAAATAGTAACAATCTGAAACGTATATAGGTTAAAAGATGAGATGATTTTATTATCTATTTATCGATTCAAAAAACAGGACAGATATACCGCATCTCCAGAATCTAGATCTAATAAAGCAAATCTGACGGTAATTTTGAAACACTACACAAATCACAGGCACTAAAATTGTGTCGGCCTGTGTAAGTGAGTCGATAAATGAGGATCTTTAATACTAAGTAGCACAAATAGAGCTGTTTCTTCAGATGTTGCTGATTTCAGACTACAACATTTAGACTTTAAAGGCGAATTTCCACCAGTGGTCACATTTGCGACTGAGATTTGTTTGCAAAAACAGAAACAGAAACAAGTTTTAAGTTTGTGAAATAAAACCGAAACTGTATGTCCACCAAACGGACTGAAAATAAGTTGTAGTTGTGTTATTGTTTTTAAACATTTCCACTACACGGACAATACATATCCTCTGTAGAAAAATACCAAACCAATTGTTGCTATGTAATGTTTTCATCAAGTGAACTTTATTTGCAAAAACACAAACCCTTTGATAGTTACACCACGCGACGGAACTTTCAGTTGTTGACGAAAAATGCTGGTGATCCAAAGTCTCGATCTTTTTCTGATTTTGAAAACTCGAGTGGTAGTTTTGTCGAAGTCGACAGTCTCGTTTTGTTGCAGTGTTGTCCGTTTGGTGGAAATCCGCCTTAACACTACCTGTTTCATTACATTTTATCAGAATTATCTAGTTCAAGTATTTTTCATTAAATATCGGACACACGTCTCTAAGATTCCTTTTTAGACCCTATCCTAACATATTAAGATTTTAGTTCAGTATTCTTCGTTTAAATTAATTGTTTTTATGAAAACGGCTCAATGTGTAAATTTTTTCGATTTAAAAAGTACCAAAAACGCTAATTTTTTATGATCAATCGCAAATATCTGTGCAATTATGCATAAAAAAGTTTAGTCACGAGTGGTAAGATTTACCAATCGGATATGACTTAATACCAGGGTTGGCTTTAATTGGTTATGTGTTAGATTTGCATGCAAATATGAGACGATATGTTACCTTGCCATTCTTTTTAGCGAATTCCGGATTATCCAAAGTTGATAAAGTAAATTTATTATAAACATTCACTAAAAGAGAACTAGAGGTATAGGAGATGTACTTAACAGTAAACTACACACACACAAGTATTTTTCACTGCAGGTTACAAGAATAAAAGTATGTTATTAATATCTGTTCTAAATGTTTTGTAGTTAAACTTCGGCGCCTTGCATTGAAAATCCATTTAAATTGCGAGAAGGACCGCTCGACGTCGACAGATGTAACTGGAGCATACCTTAAAATATGTAAACTTTTGCAAAATCACCACATTCATGCCATGTGTAGCAAAGTCTACTTCTTTCGTTTAAAAAGGTCTATTACACCCGTCGTCGTAACAAATCCGGGATTTTTTTAAACAGTTTGGAATTTTGTTTGTACCCTTGCAGCAATTTCTCCTTGTAATTGAAAAATATATTGTCGAAGATCGAACACAACGTTTATTAAATCAACTGTAGTAAATTCTGATGTTGGCTGATACTGAAGGTCCCGTATGTTAGAGTAATTCGTGAAAAACTTCCGTGTATGGTCTCCAGATTCTTGAACAGTTGGATCCATAGATGCCTGTTGCGCCTGTAAATAGCAATTCCCTCATTTAGATGTAACTGCTGTATGAGGGATTTCACATTTTCAAAATGACGATAATAGTACGATGCTCCCGATGCTCCCTCTAACCAAGTTCCCCATCGTATTATAATGGGCTGTGGAAGTAATGGAGTATTTGGTAGAATTTCATGAAATAACCGTACACGACTTGGTGCTTTAAGAGAAACACTAGATATCAAATTATCAATATTAGGGTAGCACCCCTAATAGCTTCAACAATCTTATGAAGCCCATGTGCTAAACATGTTACATGAAGTATATTCTGATACGTTTCCTTTAAAATTCTTCTATTTGCTTTCATATAATTCACTCCATCGGTAAGAAATAATAAGAAGTTCTCCTTATTTTCTGCATATTTGTCGCCCCAAAATTTTTGTAGACTTGAATTCACTACCTCCGCTATAGTGCGAGAATTTGTAGCTTCTAAAACTTTAGATGCGATCAAGTGTCCGCTCATTCAACAATTTTTCTCCAATGCACCCACTAAAACATTCGCTACCTTAACCAGCAAGCATTGGTGGTTTCGTCCACGTTAAGCCAGACGTACTTCCCATTAAGCTCAGAGGAAAATTTATGTCTAATATTTTCACACTCCGTTGATAAATATTTTTTCTTAGTGTAGACTTCGAAGGCACGTTAACATTGCTATATTTGTCATTAATACATTTTTCCAAAAATTGTCTATAAAGTGGATTGTCTAGTTTTGACCGCGATATATAACATCCTATCATAAATTCCACTAAATCTAAGTAGAAATTACGTTGCATGTCACTGTAAGTAAAGTCACCTACGCTCCGTTTATGGTTTTCTGAAGAAATATGTCTATTAATATTTGTGTTGCATGACCACAAAATTGCTTTGTTATATCTAGTGTAATACAATTGTCTACCATCAAACTGTAAATCGGCAATATCGCGAATCGAAGAATTTACTGTAGCTTCCGTTGCGTTGGTTTAGTACGTTGTGACAGTGAATTTCCGGATTTATTCTATGATGGATGTAAAATAATTTGTAAAGTTTGTGAACAGACAATTGCTGGAATAAATACGCTGCAAAATTCATATCAATAGTAACCGGCATAAAAATAAAAAATGACGTGTCTTCTTTGGAACCTCAGTTTATGTTTCATTTACTGTTAATGCTGATTGCCTGTGATGTTCCCCTGTGCATATTGGATAAACCAGCATTTCGGGAGTTCTGGAATAAATACAATCCCCAGGTGGATTTACCAAGTCGTTCATCGTTACGTAGATATGTACCAAGTGTTCGTGAAGACATTGAAATAGGATTAAATGTGCATTAAAAAATACACGGCTGTGGTTATGTGTTGACGAGACGACAGATTGTAAAAAAAATCTATTTTAAATGTTATAGTACGTGTACTTGACCCTGTTAAACCAACATTTCCACTTTTACTAGCTAGCAAAATACTAACTGCGTGTACTGGCGAAACAATTACGCGGGTGGTGTTGGAGACTTTCGAAAAATTTGAACTGTCAACAAGTCAAGTATTGATGTTTGTGACTGATGGTGCCGCGACAATGCGCGTGGTAGGCCGTTCTCTTCAAAGAGACAATTGTAGGTTTTTACATGTTACGTGTAAAGTGCATGCGTTCCATCTTGTAGCAGAAACGATTCGAAAATGTTTTCCAGAGGTAGATGCATTAATAGCAAATACAAAAAAAGTATTTCTCAAATCTCCTAAACGGCTTTGAGCATTTCACACACTGTTTCCTGGTATTCCGGAACCACCAAGAGCCGATTCTTACACGTTGGGGAACGTGGTTGAAGGCAGCTTTTTATTATGCTGAATATTTTCAACAAATAAGAGCTTTGATACTACAGTTCAACCCTAACGAGACTGCAGCTATTAAGGAAAGCCAGACAAGCTTTCAAGATGTTTCCTTGAAACAGATTTAAAAACTATTTATAACAATTATAGAGGACTCACGACGCAATAGAAAAATTGCAAAATACTTCATTGTCGTTAGTGGAATCGCTGCAAATAGTGGACGACGTAAATACACAGCTACAGACTATAAATGACGCAAAAAAATAAGCCCGTTATTGAAAAATTCGAGAGTGTATTACGGAAAGATCCTGATTTTACCAAATTAAGACAAATTTGTGATGGTCCATCTACAGCTGCGTTAAGTGAGTTCACAGAGTGTTTTAGTTATGCCTGTATTACTTCCGTAGATGTCGAACGGTCTTTTTCAAAATACAAACATATTTTTTCACCACAGCAAACATCGCTTACTGAGACAACTGTAGAAACATATCTGATGCTACACAGTTATTATAGAAGTGCTCCAGTTTGTGATGACGACAACCAAGCTACTTCATAAATCTGCTTAAGAAGGTGAGTTTTGTACATATTTTTATAAAGTGTACCAGTATTAATAAAATTTATTTCCATTTATTTTATTTATTTATTTATTTATTATTAGTTATCACTTAGATATACAATGTACATGTATGAACGTCATTTAACAGTTGAATAGTAATGTGCAGCACTAAGCTTACAAAATATAAGGAAATACATAAAAAAGAATTTAAAGCGAACGAAACAGTACAAAAATATACATCACAATATATAAAATATTTTTGTTTTTATTACTGTACTTATTCAAGTTTTATGATATTGTTACGCCACTGGACTGTGTAAACTGGTTAGATGAGACTGGAATTGTACGCTAACAGCCGGGAATATTCTGGACTCCTCTAGATCGTGTAAATGGATGTATAAATAAGACACACGGTGTGCCGAGATTTAATCTTAAGTTGAACGTGAACGAGTGAAGAAGCAATAAGAAAGAGACTTATAAGTGTTCAAGTGTAATTATAGTTAAGACACTAATTAATCTATTGTTGTTAATTTGTTAATTAGTAAATAAAAAAGTGAATAAGTGTTACCTGGACTTTCAATCAACGAATCTACGAGCAGAGGTGTTTGTGTGGATAGCAAACACGTAACAATATGATGCATACCCAGTACGTCTCTGTAGGATTAACGACCTTGGCCAGGCTTAGTTATATGTAGAGCTGTCCGAGGTCACCTGGCCCGACAGAGCCGTCATATGACTCATATGTTTACATCATATCATAATATTTGAATAAGTACAGTAAATGGAAATAAATTTTAACAATAATGTTACATTTTATAAAAATTTGTATAAAACTCACCCTTTTAAGCAGATTTATGAAGTACTTTGGTTGTCGTCATCACAAAGTGGGGAAGATCTATAGTATAATAGCATCAAGTATGTTTCTACAGCTGTCTCCGTCAGCGATGTTCGCTTTGGTGAAAAAATATGTTTTGCATTTTGAAAATGACCACTCGACATCTACGGATGTAATACAGGCATAAGTAAAACAATCTGTGAACTCACTTAACGAAGTTGTAGATGCACCATCACCATGTTAATTTGCTAAAATCAGGATCTTTCTGTAATACACTCTCGAATTTTTCACTAACGCGATTCTTTTTTTGCGTCATTTATAGCCTGTAGCTGTGTATTTACGTCGTCCACTATTTGCAGCGATTCCACTAACGACAACGAACTATTTTGCAATTTTTCTATTGCGTCGTGTAGTCCTCTATAATTGTTATTAATAGTTTTTAAATCTGTTTCCAAGGGAAACGTCTTGAAAGCTTGTCTGGTTTTCCCTAATAGCTGCAGCCTCGTTAGGGTTGAACTGTAGTATCACAGCTTTTATTTGTTGAAAATATTCAGCATAATAAAAAGCCGCTTTCAACCACGTTCTCCAACGTGTAAGAATCGGCTCTGGTGGTTCAGGGATACCAGGACACTGTCTGTGAAATGCTCGAAGCCGTTTAGGAGATTTGAGAAAAACTTTTTTTGTATTTGCTATTAATGCATCTACCTCTGGAAAACATTTTCGAATCGTTTCTGCCACAAAATGTAACGCATGCACTTTACACGTAACATGTAAAAAACCTACAATTAGTCTCTTTGAAAAGAACGGTCTACCATGCGCATTGTCGCAGCACCATCAGTCACAAACATCAATACTTGACTTGTTGAAAGTTCAAATTTTTCGAATGTCTCCAGCACCCCGTAATTATTTCGCCAGTACACGCAGTTAGTCTTTTTACTAGCTAGTAAAAGTGGAAATGTTAGTTTAAGAGGGCCCAGTACACGTACTATAATATTTAAAAATAAATTTTTTTTACAATCTGTCGTCTCGTCAATACTAACCAGAGCCGTGTATTTTTACTCCACATTTAATCCTATTTACAATGTCTTCACGAACGGCTAATATATCTACGTAGCGATGTACGACTTGGTAAGTTCACCTGGGGGTTGTATTTATTCCAAAACTTCCGAAATGGTTGTTTATCCGAGTATGTGTAGCGGAATATTACAGGCTATTACATTAACAATAAATCAAACATAAACTGAGTTGTCAAAGGCATGCCATTTTTTTATTTTGATGTTGCACGGTGTTGATGACGACGACAATCTGTTTTGTGCCAGCACATTAAGTCTTGATTACAAACTTTACAAATTATTTTACATCCGTCATAGAATAAATCCGGAAATTCACCGATAAATTTATTCACCTGTGTCCGCGTACGGTCGTTTTTTACCCTTTGGCGCATTTGACATTATGTATAATTTATATGTACAACCTCACGCATTAACCTTTCAAATAAGACTCAGCCTAAATCACTTCTAAATCGGCACGTGTGACGCCATCGCAAGACCGTGGCTGTACTCCAGCCACCTGGAAGCTCTAGTTATATGTTTTCTCCCCTCCACTCTAGGGCCGGCCGTTGACCTTCAGTAATGTAAATTACCAGTATAATGTAATTTAAAAGAATCTATTACGCATTACGTTTTAATTTAATATAGTGTATTCCCTGACAAAACTAAGTTACCATGACCATTGTAAAATTAAATAAAATGCACTTAATATGTTTTTGTAGTTTGGGAATGTTTAAGTAGGTGTTTGCAATATATTATATTATATCTGTAAAAGCCATCCCTGGAAACCGATCGGTAAATCCCACATGTATGTTAATCACTTTCGCTAACGGTAATGTAAGTGGTATAAAATTCTTAATTTCCCCAAAATGTCCGCAGATGATTCAAAGCCAGAATGGAACAACCAAAACCGCTCCACAACAGCAAAAATGGCTTGTTTCCATAATGTTGACTACAACGCTGTATAACCATTAGACTTCGTCCTGCTTTAAACGTAAACATGTTTATAATTTCAAATTTTATAAATGTATACCTACCTACCACCTTGGGTTATCACAGAAAGCGGCCCTTAGTCCTGAGGATTGATTAATACGTTGTCTTGTAAATTCTTTTATATTAAATATGAACATGATCAGACAGGACACTATATTTTTGGTATAAAATATTTTTATGTAAGGTATGCGTATTAGTTTTTGTCAAAATTATAGATAAAAAACACTGACTGGCACAAGATTTATTATAAGAAAGGAAATGTAATAATAGGAATACTAAATCAAATTTATTTGTTCTTGACATTGTCGCAGCTTTTAATTATTCAAATTCTGACAAGAAAACGTAGGTATACATATATAATTATACCGGTGAGTTGCGGTATTGTGAAACATTTGAGATATGATTAGAACAAAATAAATGTGCAGTGCATAATATCTTTCATTATACAAAGTTGTAATAAATAAGTTTATTTAACTGCAACTTAACAATTTTTATACTTACATTAAAAAAATCTTTGCCAGGAGCGCCCTCCTATTTCTACAGTTAAACTTTAAAATTTAAAAATTTTGAATATATACAGCGTCAAAAAATTTCGCAGCATGTGGGAATCATTTTTTTTGCTTTTAAACCGTAGATGATTGGTTTTTTTTGCCTGTTATG
Source organism: Rhamnusium bicolor (assembly GCA_029963845.1). Classification (NCBI taxonomy): domain Eukaryota; kingdom Metazoa; phylum Arthropoda; class Insecta; order Coleoptera; family Cerambycidae; genus Rhamnusium; species Rhamnusium bicolor. The sequence goes on from JANEYF010000838.1 coordinate 156,451, forward strand.
AGTTATGATAATAAAAACATGTCAAAAAAAATTAATATTCTTATTCTACATAATATACTGTGACATAAAGTATGTACAAGGTTATTCATTGTAAATTACCCACCCCTTATCATCGTTATTATTGTCTATAGAAAAAAAAGTTTTAGATAAAAGTTGTGTGGTTATGACTGAATTTTATTAAAATGCTATCAAAAGTACAGTAGCGTGCAGATTTCAAGGGATACAACAAAATAATATTTTTTTTAAATGGGATACCCTGTATATTATTAAATTTTTGGAATGATCCTTTGTTCCTGATTTCAAAAATATACCATATGTTACCCCTACCATATACCGTTTTTGAGTCATTAAACGTCGAATATTTTAGTTAAACTAGTTACTGTAAATATGGAAAAGTTAACATTATTAATGTGAGCTATGAAAATGACAAATATTATGTTTGATAAGTGACATTTTTTTAATGAAATAATCAAAATGATTTACAGTGAGGAAGAAAAAAACCAAATATTTATACAAAATAGATAACAAGGATTTATTTAGGAAATTTAAATATAAATAAATGATAACTCATAAAAGATGTTCGATGTATCCACCATTATTGTCAATGCATAATTCATAACTTCTTTTTATATTTATAATTGCACCGGAAATGGCTTCTTTATTTACATTCAGATTGTTTATCCTGTCTTTAATGACTTGAATACTATTATTACTATTATTATTATTATTTTTAATATTGACAATGTCTTTTAGAAATCCCCAAAAAAATTAATCCATAGGGGTCAAATCCGGACTGTTAGGTGGCCATTTAATAGGTCCATTATTCCCTATCCATATTGGGAATACATTATTCAAACGATCTCCAAAGGGTAGGACAGTATGCGGAGTTGCCTCATCCTGCATCCAAATCATATCATCAAGTTCGGCTTCCGGAAAATTCCGCAAAATAATATTTTCTTCTTCTGGGATAATTATTTCCAGATAGGTAACTCCAGTTGAAGTATAATCATAGAATATATGCCCAACAATTTTGTTTCTGAAAATTCCACACCAAACGCTAACAGTTTTTCTTCCTAATTTTCTTATTTGTTTTACTAATCTTTTTATGTTGTGCTTGTTTTCCCGCGACCTTCGATTTTTCCTATTAAAAACTCCTGCTGTAGAAAAGGATGATTAATCTGTCCATAATATTTTAGTAAAAAAATCGGGATCTTCATTCAACTTTTGAATCATTTGGCGGCAAAAGTCCAGCCTTTTTTTTATGAACCTCTATTAAAACTTATATGGGCAAAATTTTATATGGTCTGTAGCTGTTATTTTTTTACGTACGTTGGATTTTGGAATAACGTTTACCTAATTGATCGACTGCATTATTTATACTACATTCAGAATTTTCTAAAAAATAATACAATGTTCCAAAAAAGTCTATTCGCAAATAAATATGTAAGGGCTTACCTTAGCTTAGTTTACCCTAGTCGAAATGAAGCAGTATGTCTAGCTGTTTTTCCTGTCTTGCTTGAACTACACGTTTTTTTCTACTAAACCTTGAGGTATTATTCACCTTTCGGTAAATATTTGTGAACGTATTTTCTGATGGTGTTGGACGATTTGAATACAACACCACATATGCTCTTTTTGCTGCACGTTTATTTTGTTATTTTGTATATAACAAGAAATATTTGAACTTTTTCTTCCTTACTGTAAACCATTTTGATTATTTCATTAAAGAAATGTCACTTGTCAAACATAATAGTTGTCATTTTCATAGCTCACTTTAATAATGTTAACTTTTCCATATTTACAGTAACTAGTTTAACTAAGATATTCGACGTTTAATAACTCAAAAAGGGTATATGGTAGGGGTAATATGTGGTATGTTTTTTAAATCAGGAACAAATGACCATTCCAAAAATTTAATAATATACAGGGTATCCCATTTAAAAAAATATATATTTTTTTGTATCCCCTGAAATCTGCAAGCTGCTGTACTTTTGATAGCATTTTAACAAAATTCAGTCACTCATAACCACACGACTTTTATTTAAAACTTTTTCTTCTATAGGCAATAATTACGATGATAAGGGGTGGGTAATTTATAATGAATAACCCTGTAATACCTAATACCATTTGAAACACAACACCCTTCCGTTGTCCACCAAATTTCTACTCCAATTTTTGACTTTAAAGTTGTTTAGAGTGGCTTAGAATTGTGGTGGACATTGGAAAGGTATTGTCTTATAAATTGGAAAGAAGGAACGTGCCAATATCCTTGGCTTTGATGACCCTAGATGGTAGGAGCCGAGGGGACTATCCCTCTTTACTCCTATCACATCGCTGTAGGTGTGGACTAACCTCGTAAGGTGTGAGCCTGCTCCACCGGTAACCCCATCCGTAAATGAGAACGTTGTGATCGTTTTTGGCAGCTCCTCCCCTGTCCAGACTTGTTGGGCCCCGCCGACTGACTGAGGCCATTCTCTTCTGGCTATGTAGCTCAAAGCGCGCAAGTCTTTGCGCTTCTTGCAGCGCTTTGGGCCCGTAGAGACCTAAGGAGTTGAAGTCCGGCGATTTAGCTGGTTTGGTGTCTCTTGGTAGGGAGGAAGTGGGATGGTGGCTGTCTGTCTCCTCTGGGGGGCGGGGGATTAATCTTGTCATTCTAAAATGAAATTTCTGAACAAGTGTCTGAAGGAGAATATTTAAAAATTACCCGGTCAAATTTCAAATTAGTCAATAAAATAAAACAAATAAAGTATACATTTATCTTACACGAGTGCATCATTAGTATTTACATAACAGTCCGTTGTTAAATGAGACATGTATTCTATTGTTCTTAATCTTAGGATTTATGTATAATCATTCGTTGCTATGTTTGTAGTTAATGTTAACTTACCGCGTGATTGAAAAAAATGGTAACTGTATTCTGTTTCAGAATTTAATATTGTCGAGTAATTGATGTCATGTTGCTTGTCTTTTATATAAACTGCATTTTGATAATTGAATATAAATCTTGTCTTTAGACTGTTTTGCAAAATATGCTATATTAGTTGTAATGAAAAAATTACAAGAACAAATAAATGAAAAATACCTTTATTATTATTAACGCCCACTAAAAAATTCATGATATTTTTGCTAACGAAAAAAATGTGTTTTAGGACTATTTTTACCATAGATAAAATTTAATTTAGATTTAGATTATTAAGCTAGCGAGATTCCTAAGATTTCGATGTCAAATAATAAAATCACTGCTTTTTTTCTGGACAACGCTTTATAATGTTAATTATAATTAAATTCAATGGCCACAAAATAAATTATTAACAAAGGGGTTTTTAAAATCATCGAATATTTTATCTTATAGCCAATATAGATGAGGAAAAATTTAGAATAAATTGAGGACAAATCCTCAGAAATCTGTAGAAAATTCTTTCTGGTGTTTACATAATATTTCCCAGTACAATTTTGCTAGAACTGACGTGTATCCCATGAGTAATAATACTGTGTGTTTCTCATTTCAAAACAACTAAAAACTGCAAATACAATTATTGAGTCAATTGTAAAAGTAATAGCAATCAATTAAATTAGCATAAACAGAAGCATGGCCATTGAAGATTCATTCTGTTGTATTTCGAATGGTGGAAACAATAATATTCTTGTAGTAGGAATTTCCTTTAATCAAACAATTCGATGAAATCTGCCATATTGGAGACCCATTCATCCTCTTGATTGGATGTTTATTGTTACTTCCTTTTATATGTTATTTCTATGGCAAGTTTTTTCTGTGTTTCTAGAAAAAGACTCGTCCTTACCTCAAATGGCCATATCTCAGAAAATCTTACTCTTATCTACCTTATTTACAAGAACTGTTTTTCGTTTATCTATTAGATAATGACATGAATTAACTATTTCATATATTTAATGAAAAAATAGATCCTTTTTCACTTATCATTGCCAAAAAATTATGTGTAATTTTAGATACATTTATTGACTGAAACGAAACATTTTTAGCCTAAATTTATAGTAATAAAAATGTTGTAGAAAGTGTAATAATCGTGTATTTCCTCATACAAAATTTATATATTAAAAATCTACCAGATTTGGCTAAGATATGAGTAAAATATATTAATCCAAGTTAAAACACATTTTAGAAGCAGATATATTTAATAATAAGAACACGATTAATGAACAAAACTAGTTTTAAATACAATAATTAATCAAGAACTTTAGTTTTATGTTGTATTTAAATAAATAATACTTTCAATTTGTATTCACCTTGACTTTTGTGAATCCTAAAATTCGAAAATAATCCTCAGGTATGTTTTATCTATCTATGATCAAATTTTATCGATTAGAATTTGTGCAATTTCATTTCAGTCATTTATCTTTGCATTATCTTATTGTGAAACAGTTTTGCGAACTACATTTGAAATTTTGTTTTGAGTAAAATTTATTATTTTAACCTCCAGATTTAACATGAAATATTTATTTTTCAAAATATGTTATTTCCTTTATTGTAATATTGCTTTATTGCTTTAAGAAGTTTTTTTATAGCTTAGTTTTTGTAATTGAACTAAAATACATTTATTGTTTGAAAAACTCCAATTATTCATAGAAAATGAATTGCAATAATGAACACATTGCACAACATTTTCTAATATCTGCAACATTGCGTTAATAGTTATAAGTTGTTATAACGTTGTTATAAATAGGTCCCTTATTAACATAGTGTCTTCCCAAGGAAAAATCTTATCCGAGCTACTCATGATTTATTTTGAAATAATAATATTGAGAACATTTATTAATGTGGACGTATGTAAAATACCACAAAATGTTTTTTTTTAATTAGTATTTAATGCAATATGCTCAGATTAATACTTGTGTAATTATTAATCTGAAGCAATATGCTGTTAGTACTTACAGTAAATAAATTAGGTGAAAAATCGGGAATCTACAAAAACAGACATACGAAATTTTGCAGAAATGTTTTTTGTGCAGGTAACCAGTGAAAATACAGTCTTACACATTTTTCTACACAAAATAAGAAACGCAGACTATTTTTCAAAATAGCAGCAAAGATTAACTTAGATTTTTTAGAATATATGTTTGTACTTAGTACCATTATACTGAGAGCCAGTGACATTTTTCGGTGATGATTTAGTTAAGGCCTATTCTTTGAGAGGATGTTGAGAGGGGCATACCTAAGTGTCATCCGCGAGGATTAACCCGGATTCCAGTCATAAGGGGGTGGCAGAACGCCCCAAACGTGTAAAAAATACTGCATCTTTTTATTATTTAGTTAAGGCTGAAATTTTCTCCAGTAGTCCTCTGATAGCCCACAATCATCGATATAATATTTGCAGAACGATTGGCCAGTCATAAGGGGGGTGGCAGATCACCCCCAACATGTCGTGTGAACGATGAACTTTTTATTATTTAGTTAAGCTACATCTTTTAGTATGTTGTTGTGACAACTATTTCAAGTGTAAATGCCAATTTGCAGAACAAAATGGCGGCATTAACACCCTGGCAGAACGATTTGAATTTGTAAAAAATTTTTTACTTTCAGCCGCATATATCTTTGGAACTATGCAACATACGAGAAAGTTGTATTATTGTTTTTTGTGGGAAATTTAATTCTCTACAAAAAAGGTTTTTTGATATTTTCGTGTATCTTCTTTAGTTTCTGAGATATACTGAAAATTAAAAAAAATTGCAAAAATTTTTTACGTTCAAACGCAAATATCTTTGGTACTATGCTAGATACGAGAATACGACTTGAAACACTTTTTTGTAGGAAATTTAATTCTATACAAAAATAGTCTCTTGAGATTTTCGCGTATCTCCTTTAGTTTCTGAGATATACTGAAAATAAGGAATTTTCCTCATGAATAGAAAATTCGTGAGGAAGGACATTCTGGTGCTCAAGATAGTTATTATCGCAGTTATTTCAAGTTTCAAGTGTAAATGCCAATTGACAGAACAAAATGGTGGTTTCAACACCCTGGCAGAACTATTTGAATACCCTGTATGCACGCCTTGATTTCGTTACTCCAGCCAAACTTTTCAAATATGAAACATCCGTATGTCAAAAGACCTTTTTTGTAGAGAATTAAATTTCCCACAAAAAACAACCATACAACTTTCTCGTATGTTGCATAGTTCCAAAGATATATGCGGCTGAAAGTAAAAAAAATTTTACAAATTCAAATCGTTCTGCCAGGGTGTTAATGCCGCCATTTTGTTCTGCAATTTGGTATTTACACTTGAAATAGTTGTCACAACAACATACTAAAAGATGAAGCTTAACTAAATAATAAAAAGTTCATCGTTTACACGACATGTTAGTGGTGATCTGCCACCCCCTTATGACTGGCCAATCGTTCTGCAAATATTGTATCGATGATTGTGAGCTATCAGAGGACTACTGGAGAAAATTTCAGCCTTAACTAAATAATAAAAAGATGCACTTTTTTTACACGTTGGGGGCATTCTGCCACCACCTTATGACTGGAATCCGGGTTAATCCTCGCGGATGACACTTAGTTATGCCCCTCAACATCCTCTCAAAGAATAGGCCTTAACTAAATCATCACCGAAAAATGTCACTGGCTCTTAGACTACATGTTTTTCAAAGTTTCCTGTACCCTTCATTTAAGGATTTACTCCAACAAATAATAGAAAATCACAATGTTCAAACGACGAAATGCATAAAAGGTACAAACCAGAAAATCAAAAACCACGTTTATTCTTACACATAAATATAAAAAACATTTAGCTACTATATACGGATTAGTACGATGGCTCTGAAGGGCCACAACAAATAAAAAAAAACTAGAAATTTCTACTTTAAAACTAGAAATTTCTACTTTTGAAAGTAGAAATTTCTACTTTTAAAATAGAAATTTCTACTTTTGAAATTAGAAATTTCTAGTTTTGTCGTATAAATTTCTACTTTTGAATTCTTCATCTTAAGAGGTGCGGCGCCCAAATGATTTTTTGCCATTACCGCCTTACCAGTGGCTTCTAGGTAAAAAATGGTCTTTATAAACCTTTTAAGAACATGGAAGTTTTGTCCGAAATATTTTTTTTGCTAGTCATACACCGAGCTATGGAGCTTCAAAGTGGGACGGATCATTGAAAATTCCAAGAACGCTCATTTTTAAACTAAATTTGGATTTTTAGAAAATTATGTCCTTAAATAGTTTTATATCAACGGTCATGTTTCAAATACTTGTATAAAAAGTTCATTTCATTCCATCCACTAGTGGATGGAATGAAATACACACACACTTCATTTTTATTGCAATTTATACCATTATAATTCATAACAAATTATCTATTAAGAAAAGACCGTTTTAAAGAATAAATGTCAACACCCTGTATCTCAAAAACAAAGCCTTAGCGGACCTATGTTTATAAGAAATTTCCCTGTATACATATACAATGTGTGCAATTTAAGACCGCAACATCTTATTGTTAAACGAGTTGACCGATTTATTATTATTATTTTTAATTTGGGGCATATTATAACAAAGATATTAGCTCAAACTTTGTATACAGGTATTTGAGACATGACCGTTGGTATAGAACTTTTTAAGGGCATGATTTCCTAAAAATACAAATTTAGCTTAAAACTGAGCGTTCTTGGAACTTTCAATGATTCGTCCCATTTTGGAGCTCCATGGCTCGGTGTCTATTCGACTTGCAAAAAAATGTTTCTGACAAAACTTCCGTGTTCTTAAAAAATTTTATACAGGACATTTTTTTACCTAGAAGCTATTGGTAAGCCTCAGATTAAGGTAAAGCGGTATTGGCAATAAACTCGTTTTGGGCGCCGCGCCTCTTAAGGTCAAAAATTTAAAACTAGAAATTTCTACTTTAAAACTAGAAATTTCTAGTTTCAAAAGTAGACATTTCTAGTTTTAAAGTAGAAATTTCTAGTTTTCTTTATTTGTGGTGGCCCTTCAGAGCCATCGTAGGGTTAGGGTGTCCTAAAGTGGATGTCATGCTTTCGGTGCAGTATATATTACTCATATCGAATTAAGAGAGTTGATAAAAATGGATTCTATTAGTGTTTACCATAGAAATAATACAAGATGGGCCACTGAAAATGACACAAACAGCTATTCGTTGTAATTTCACAAAACTCCTGCTGCTTCATTCAATTCGTGTACTAAATGCATTTTGTAAGGATTCCTCGTGCTCAGTATATTTTTTAAACCCGGACATGGATTTGATTTTGGTACTAATCGAGATTTGTCAAGTAAAACATACGTACAAATATGAAACGATTATACAGGGTGGTTCAACAGTTATTACCAAAGAAAAATTTTGCCAAAATAAATATAAATAACGTCCCGTACCTTAGTAACGAAGGACGATGAACTCATTAATGATGGGTAATTTGGAACCACCAAAAGTAAGTTCTATCCACAGTTAACATATGTACATTTAACTTTCAAACAGATATTACGTCCAAAGTGAAAAATTCGGTGATGTCATCCCAAGTTCTGTTTGTATTATATTCCTAATATAAGAAAAAACTTATATCTTATTTAAGCGCGGCGGTAGCTCTTAAGATAAACGATTGGAAAAATTAAATATGTAAGTAAATAAAAACGAAAAATAAGTTTTTATCTGATAATTATTAACATTTAAATTTGCTACGCAAAATTAATTTTTAAAAATCATAAATCAAATCAATTACATAAATTACAGTAATGACATCACCTCATGTCACTTGCTGTTTTCAGCAAGGATGGACTTTACATTGATGGTGACGAATATGTACCACAAAATGACATTAATTAATTATAATATATAACAATTAGCTGTTGTATAATGCATGAGTTTCTTCCCGAATTAAGTAACAGATTTGAATGGGCTGCGTTTATTTTCGAAATTATATATTTTACTAGTTCAAAAATATGAATTTATTTACTTCTGCGAGTAGAAATAAAGATTATTTGAAATGTACGTAATTTACATAAATAAGATAATACAATTTAAAAATTCATCAAGTTTGTGAAAATCCATTTTGAAATTAAATAATTACAAAACACTGTTTTTTGCTTGTCTAATTTTCACTTTTATTTTTAGTTGAAAATGTTCGAATATGATGAAACTAGTCGTAAAGTTAAAAATAAATGTAAAAATTAGACAAGTAAAAAACAGTGTTCTGTAATTATTTAATTTAAAAATTCATGTATTCTTAATTTAACTTTTTAGCTTTTTGTTGATTACGATTACTCTTAAGTGGCACTAGAAGAAATAACACTAAAATAACTATTTATGATTTTTTGTAACAGGTAACCACGGTTGTCAACGTAGGTTGAAGTAAAAAACTGCACAAATATCATTGTATATAGAAAATAAAAAATAAGAGACTCGTATTTTTTCTTTTCCACATTTCATTTTTGCAGGGTTGGGCAAGGGTCAAAGACGTATTTTAAAATGATTTTCTATACATATATTTTGCTCTATTTATACGATTTGTGACAAATTTGATATGCACAAAATTTTTGGTAAGTGTGCTTTTGTCGAAATTTAACAACAAAATTACTTAAAAATTTTTTGTTGGATAATGGAATAAAAATTCGATGACACGAGGAGATGTACCTTTGATTTGTTTACAAATATGATATTTAATCACAATTGCCAAAAATTAAAGGTTTTCGAGATAAATGCAAAAAATTTACATCTACATTATTTCAAATACGTTGGAATTTAAAATCCACAGTAGGCTAAAATACAAATTCCAGTCATTTGCTCAAGTTAAATAGACAAGTCCTGTGTGGAAATTACGTATATATTTTAAACTTTGCACTTATTTACAATGGATGCAGATTACTCTTACATAGAATTGACCGATATGCATTTCACTTGTAGGTGTTAACACTGAAAACTGAAATATATGTATCCAAATAGAAGAAACATTTTTCAACTATTCATCGACGTTTAAAAGAAAATAGATCATTTAGCAAGAGGTATTACGGAGTAAGGCAACAAGAAACTATAAGAACGTTAGAACTTAAAGGGGAATATTAGAAACAGTGGAGGAAGACAATAAGTGACGAAACGAGTCGCAGTGCAGCAAAATACGAGTCAGGTTACAGTGTGGACCAGCACCTATATCCTTTCCGTGTAATGAAACTACAGAAATTATTACCAGGAAATGACCAAAAAAGGGTTGATTTTTATCAGTGGCTCTTTCAAAGTTACGAACGCGATCCTAATTTTATTTTAATAATAATTTTTAACGATGAAGCAACTTTTACTATTTGTAAGAGTGGATATTTAAAAATGCACAAATTAATTTTTGGGCAGGAATCTTAGGGGTTAATATTCTTGAACCCTTTGAACTACCAAATAATTCAAATATAGCAAGGTATTCGGAGTTCTTAGAAAATGATTTGCCGAAGTTACTGAGACAGATTCCACGGAACCAGAGGTTATATAGCTGGTATATGCATGATGGTACTCCTCCGCATTATTGTGTTCACGTTGGGCAATGGTTACAAGATAATTAACTAGAAAGATGGATTGGTCGTGGAAATGAAGCACCACAATTGATGGCCCTCACAAAGTCCTGACCTCAATCCTCTTGATTTTTATTTTTAAGGAACTTTAAAACATTTAGTTCATAATACCAAACTTTTGATTTAAGAGAGCGTTTTAAATGAAAGTAACACAATGAGGAATTTCTTAGAAACGCTTAACAAAATAAAATTTAATCGTTTTAAAAAGAGCCCGAGTCTGTGTTGATGCACAGGAGAGACATTTTCAACAGTACTTAAATTAATTTTGTGTTCTTTTATTACAAAATTTATTCATTTATTTATTATCGTCAATTTATAAAATAAAAGTGTATTGTTTATTATGTTGATTAAATTTAAATGAATGTATTGTCTTTGACATTTGGTAACATGTACTAGCGCGAACAAAATTAATGTCACAAATGTCAAAACAGGTTTTAATTTTGTGAGGTTAAGTAAAGAGAAACCTACATTTATAAGATTCATCAATTAGTTTCTTTATCTACTAAATTAAAAACTACCGCCAAAAGTAGTTACAATCACAGAAATGGTGAATACATTATTTATTAGGTATTATTCTTGAAGACAATAATGAATTATGATTGAAAAGAACACATCATTTATGAGTAGAAATGTAGATGTGAAGTTTTTTGCATTTAATCGATAACCTTGCAATTTTTGGCAACTATGATTAGAATATCATTTTTTATAAACAATTAAATGCTGAATCTCCTCGTGCCATCGAATTTTTCTTCTATTATCTGACAAAAAAGTTTTAAGTTATTATATTGTTAGAGTAATACTGCCAGGGCGCCCTCATAAGTTTTTTACAAAAGTAGCCTTATCAAAAAATTTGTTAATATTTTTTCCGCGTTCCCTTAACTTTCTAAGCTGCCCGCGGCCCACCGACCCCCCCAGAGCCCATCATTTTTCCCCTATCCCTACATCCTTCTCATAACCCGAATAATTGCAATAAATTTTTAAATTTTTTTTCCCTTTTTCCTTTTATAAAATTTTCATACCCCCCTTCCCCAAAAGTTTTTGGCAGTCGTTTTTTTTCCTCCCCCCCCCCCGGGGGGGGAACCCCCCCCCCCCGGGTGTTTCCCCCCCCCCTTTCCTTCCCCCCCCCCTTTTTTTTTTAAAAAAAAAATTTTTTTTTTTTTATTACCCCCCCCCCCCCCCCCCCGCCGCCTACAAATAAAAAAAAAAAACCCACCCCCCCCCCCCCCCCCCAAATTTATCATCCACCCCCCCCCCTCTCTTTTTTTTACCCAAAAACCTCCCTTCTTTTCAACCCCCCCCCCCCCCCCCCCCCACTTTCCTCCTTCCCCCCCTTTCTCTCCTTCCCCCTCCCCCACCCAACAAACCTCTCCTCCTTTTTTTTTTTTTTTTTTTTTTCCTTTTTTTTTTTTTTTTTTTTTTTTTTTTTATTTTTTTTTTAAGAAAAGGTCTGTAGGGCGTTCCTTTCTTCTCCCCCCCCCCCCCCGCCCGTGGGTGGGTTTTCGCCCCCCCCCTTTTTTTTTTTTTTAAAATTTCCTAAAAAAAAAAACCCCCCCCCCCCCCCCCCCCCCCCCAACAAAACCCCGCCCTGGCGTCCCTTCCCCCCAACCCCCCCCCCCTCCCCCCAACCCCCAAATAAACTTGGTTAAAAAAAAAAATTTTTTTTTTTTTTTTTTCCTTCCCCCCCCCCCAAAAACCCCTCCCTTCTTCCCCCCCACCCCGTCCGACACGCCCCCCCTCACCCCACCACAAAAAAAAACCCCCCCTCTCCTGCTAAGAAAGGCCAACCGCCCCCCGCGGGGGGCGCCCCCCCCCCCCCAAAAACAAAACACCCCCCACAACTAAAAAACTTCACTCTTTCACCACACCCCCCCCCCAAAAATTCCCCCCCACCCCCCCCCCTTCCCTCTCTCTCCACAAAAAAAAAAAAAAAAGGTTTTTGGGGGGTTGACTACAACCACATATTAATTTAAAAAAAATTTTTTTTTTTTTTCCCTCTTCTCCTCTCAAAACAAACCCCCCCCCCCCTCCCTTCCAACCCCTTTCCCTCCTGCCTTCTTGGCTAGAACGCAAACAAAAACCAGAAGCGTTCTACGTCCTCCGCGGGCGTGTTTTTTTTTCCCCCCCCCCGCTTTCTTTTGCCCTCGTTGTGGGTTTCGAGGTTCCCGTGTGTCTGGGGGCGGGGGGCCCCCGCCCCCCCCCCCCCCGCCCCCTAAATTAACCGATAAATTTATTCACTGTGTCCGTGTAAGGTCGCCCTCTACAAGTTTTTGACATTAGAAAGTAGACTTACTAAAAATGTGCAACAATCTTCTAATCGGCCCCCCCCCCCCCGGGCTGTCATCACTCGTCATACCAAATTTGACTCAATTAATAAAGTAAAAGATATGTACAGAGATTCATTTTAAAAAATCGTATTTTGACCAACCCTGCAAAAATTGATAAAAAAGTGTCAACAAAAATATTTTTTTATTTTCCATAGGCTATTAAATTTTGCGCCCATCTTTATGAATCACCCTGTATATAAATTTATTTCGAAACGCATTACTAAAATGACTTAGTTACTAATCTTGCATTTTTTGTAGGTAATTTGAAAATGTCAAAATTCAAAATTTATTTAAGTGTTGCATAATTGTAAATAATTTCCTCCCCTATATCACCAATCCAATACTTCCTCCTCGATAAAGCGATTGAAAATGAACAAAACGACCATTGTATTAGTTGATAATATGATAATTTTCGACTTTACTTCCTAAACATCAGAAGCCCAATTCCATCAAATACTTTTCAAAATATTCATTTATACTAAAATATAATAAAGAGTAAAAAAACAGTTTAAAATTAAAAAACGTTTGTAATTTTAGAGTTTCAAGCTGATCGTTTAAAATTGTGTCTGAATATTTTAACTTATTTAATTTCTAATTCAAGTTTTAATTAATCATACCGTACGTTAAATTTAGTAACATGTTTTAAAATTAGTAAACATATCAAAATCTGCAGTTTATTTCATTGGGATACGAATAATGAGGAGCAGAATTATATTCTATAAAGATATTCAGAAAATAATAGTAATTGAATATGTACTGAAAAATCTATACTCTGGCGCCCAGAAGTGAAACATTGAAGTTTGTCCTAGTTTCAGCACTGCAGTATGGTCCGAGTTTAACTGAAGTAATGTTCAGTTTTTCAGTAAATGTACAGCTTCGACGCTTTTAAATTACTGGAGGTCGCTGATATCCATGTTCGAAAAGAACACATTCCCAATTCCTTTAAGAAAAAAGTAATATGTTTCAGGAAATTAAGACAATTAAGAAATAATTCTCCATGTATCTTTCATATAAAACTCAAGACATCTGAAGCAGTTCTAGAGATAAGAAGACATGTTAAAAAGACGTTTTTTTTTGGGAATTGACGATTTCCGTTATATCAATAAAGAAATTCAGCCATAGCCAAAAGGGTCGTAAATTTCATGTGTAGAAAATAACTTAAAATAAGTATTGATTACTTAATAATATCTGATCGATTCTACTGTTTTTTACGGAAAAGGAAATTAATTTTTTCTCGCAAATTTACTCCACTAATAGGTCAGAATATTTTTGTGATGTCGTAGTGGCTCGTCACGTCGGTCACTAAACACTGATTCTTTTTATTCTGGTCGAATTACTGAAAAATGAATAATGTGTATCTAAACTGGAATAATTGTCGTCTCGTCTTGTTCGTTCAGCTCGTCTACTCGACCACTGTCGTGACTCTCATAGACATAGATGGGGCTTGAAATGTCCAGGCATCCCGCTGGGCAAATCCGCCCCTGGAAAAGATTATTGAATATTGCTCAACAATTTTAAGTTAAAATTGTTTGTACTTTGCTTTTTAGAGGGGCACGCCTAATACACTATGCACCATCATGGTACGGGATGATTCAAGGAGGCATGAATACCATAACTTTATTGATCAATGTAATAAATTATGCATGGTAGTGTAAAGTAGTCTTCGGCAGCTATGGCGTATAATTTATTTAATGTACCTTGGTTCGTTTAATATAATTATTATCTAATGAAATATTGAATTTATTCTATTCTTAAGATGTTGTAGCGGACTTAAATTTATCACCCGACGCAAAAGGCACACATTACAAATTATTATTTGACTGGATAAAATTACTTCATAAAAATAATAAATTCGTAGCGTGAAATAGAAGTACCATGCCACCCACTACCTTTGAAAGAAATTAAAAGGTAGCTGTGGATTGGGGGACAAGGTGCTACATACCTTTTGTCTGAAATATAAAAAAATTATGTACACAGCAGATGTACCAACATTACGACATGTTGAGGTCCAGACGTATCATATAAAAAATCATAAGACATCTGCTCTATCTTTTGTTAAATACAGTGAAAGACTTGTTCTGTTTATATTTAATCATGGGCGTGTTGTGAGAGCGGCACAACAGGTAAACTGATAGAGGGTGTATTACACAATAAAACCGAACATATTACTGCTATTTATTTTTCTACTGTATTAGAAACTACAGCAATGTATTTTATTTAATGAAATCTTCAGAAATATGTGCAATGTTTAGAATATCTTCTTTCATAAGTGTTGAAATATTTCTATTTTCTTTTTTAAGGTTTACTCGCTGTTGTATTCGGGATAGTTCTGAATCAATATCGTGTAACGTAGCCAAAACAATTTGGGCATAAGGCAGCTGCGGATGGTTTCATATCTTAGTATTGGAGCATGGGACCCAAGCGATAATTTAAGGCGTAACTATCAGGACTAAATGAAGAAGTTTTGCAGAAAAAAAATTGCGATTGAAATTTGCAAAGAAAAATTGGAAAAATTGTAAGCCCCCAGGTTATTTTTTAAACGATTTGTAAAATATTTACGAAACATTTTTTTTTCACAATCAGGTGGAAAATATGCCGACAGATTTCAAATTTCACAAAAAAATATTGTTATTTTACAAAGTTGCACCTTTTTGAAATTTGGACAGTGAAAAAAATAAAATTTCGAAACGTGTAAGTAATAAAATTAAGATTATTGAAAAAATGTTCGCAAATATTTTACAAATCGTTTAAAAAATAACTTGGGGGCTTTTTCCAACTTTTTTTCGCAAATTTCAATCCCAATTTCTCTTATGCAAAACTTCTTCATTTATTCTTCATAGTTAGGTTTTAAATTATCGCTTGGGTCCCATGCTCCAATACTAAGATATGATATAGCCTAAATTTCACCAGCCGCCGCTGGGCATAAGGCCAGTATTATATGGCGTAAAGTTTTAGATATACAGAGTGTTTTCTAAGTGATGTTGAAAACTTCAGGTGATTCCTTAGACCATCTAAAAGAAAAAAGACTAAATCTGGAATTCGGATGAATTTCACTGATTCTGGAATCGGATGAATTTGCTAGTTTCGGGTCTCAAAACGTTCTTTTCGACTTTTAATCTGGTAATTGATATTTTTCACAGTGCCAGTAATTTATATATAGATGATGAGTAAGCAAAATGGAAATGTAAAAAATGGAAATACATGTAAAAATAGTATCTTTTTTGCACTAAATTGCAAGTACATACATACTTATTTATATACTGACATAAAACTTGATCAAATCGAGTATAATCACACGCTTGCATTTGTTTTGCCTATGTGTCACGAACTCTTTAAATAAATATTGCACAATCCGATATGCACCCTAGGAGTGTCAATTATTATTTCACATTGTGAAATGTTTCAAATATGTACAAACTTCAGTCACTACGCAACATGTGTCTAATATGTATCGTAAATATTCAATAATATCGTCATAAAGAACATCCTGCAATATTTTAGATATTTTAGTTAAAAAAAATAAAACAATAATTGCACAAAAGTATATATCATACAGAAACAACTGTAAAAAAATATACAAATTTCAACTCGTTAACATTAATCTCAACATTAGTTGAAAAAACAATTGTTTCCAATGGTGAAATATTAAATTATCATTACTGATATTCTAGTAAATAATTCATACCTACTTTGATGTCATTGATGATGATGTCCAATTTATTATTTTGTAGATGTTACATGTTGTACCTATATTAAATGAAGAATTTCATAAAATTAATATTGTGTAATTTAATTATTAAGTATCTAGTGACGAAAAAAGGAAATAGTTAATCTATGTGAATTTACTCTACACATTTTAAAAGTGCTTTATATAAATTTTGAGAACGGAAAGAGATTTCATTTTCAACATTTTTGGGAAGTATTTTATTATTTCTCTGATTTACATTGTTTGTTAAATACACATTCTGATTGTTACCTCAATGTAAAGTCACGTTTTGGGAAGTTTTTTGTAAGTAATTCTAACTCTATTTTTGATTTCTTGAATTATTACATTTTTTTAAATTTTCTTAGTAGATATGTTTATTGGTAGAAAATCCTAAAAAAGGAAAAAGAAACGTTGTATAGTAATAACATTAAGAGTCAAGAAGAGTTTTTAAATGTGTAAGTTAAAAGGAAAAATAACTAATTCAAATCCACCAGTTAATCCTAAATCTGAATTCTAAAAATTAAAAAATTTCCTGTAACATTCAATTCGCTTTCACTTAAAAACTTTATAAACTACACAAAACATTATAAAGAATCACTTTTTCAAAAAGTCATATGTATCTTTTTGGCGAAAATTGATTCACATCTAATATTTCATTTGTTAATTTAGGATGACAGTAGCCAATACTGGGCATCCTAGCTTATTTTGTTGAAGTTGAAGGCACATCCCATACTAGGAATGCCCACGGACAGCATAGTTCCAAAGTATAACTTCAATAAAAACTTATAATCATAATACCAGACAGGAAAAACGGTCCCCCAATAATAGCCAAACAATCTGGAATACGGACGGTTCCAAGACAGAACAAGAAGTGGGAGCTGGGATTTACGGGATAAGGTCAAAAACGAAAATTCCGATAAGTCTAGGAAGATACACCGCAGTATTTCAGGCTGAAGTGGCAGTAATATAGTAGTGGACAAAGGAAATAATAAGGCAAGGGACTGTCAATCAGTCGATAGCCATTTTCTCCGATAGCCAAGCGGCATTAAAAGCAATCGGTTCCATGCAGGTTGACTCAAAACTTGTATGGGTCTGTGTGAATGCTCTGAAATACCTAAGACGTCAAAATAAATTGACCATGGTGTGGGTACCAGGATACGAGGGACATAAGGAAAACGAAAAAGCGGATGTACTGACCAGACAAAACTCATCCACGGTTCTAGTGGGACCCGAACCCTTTTGTGGCATGGCCAAGCCAGGCATACGAACATCCATTAAGGAATGGATGCCAAATAAATCTCTGGAATGGTGGAGGAGCTTCCCGCAACAGAGACAAGTTGAAGAGTTCATTAAAGAAAGATCGGCCTAATTTACGAAAGACCTACTATGCCAAAATAGAAAGTCCATTAGGATAATAGTGGGTCTTTTAACACGACACTGTCGGCTCAATAGACATATGAGTCTATGGGTCTGTAGAGGATGCAACATGCCGATTCTGCCAAGACGAAGAGGAATCCCCAGTGCATGTGTTGTGCCACTGTGAAAGTCTCGCTAGACTTAGGTTCCAACTACTTGGGGAACAAAAACCAAAAAGGGACAGTTACACCAAGAACCCCTTATCAAATTTGTGGAATTTGATAGAGATACAGAAGACAAAGCTGAATAAGGAGCCCTAAGGAGATGAATAGGAGCTCCACAATAGACCTACAAGGGGTCGCGGTGGTCAAGGCCAATCAGCCAGCTTCTCTCATCTAATCTAATCTACGTCACATACGTTTTTCTAATTTGTTGCTCTCTATTAGTGAAAAATTAACGTTATACCTTACCTCAACTCAATCAAATATTTTACACTTGCGAAACTCTTGCACTCACGTTGCAAATTACAAAATTTACATAGAAAGGATTTAAACCAGCTAAATGGAATTCTCATGAATTAATAGTATGAGCCATCGCTGTTTGGTACCAAAATCTTGAAAAATGTAAAGAAATCCCTGATTTTGGTGTTTTAGGTAGAGACATTTTTCAGAAATCCAGATCAAAGTATTTTAAAACACACATAAGCAAAATTACAGAAAAAGAAAATCAGAAAAAAAAATGAAGGTTTTTTCGTCACTCACTTGGATTAAGAACGCTTGATCATCCACTTGCGGTTGGTGGATTTAGGTTGTACTATATCTCAGTATAGGAGCATGGAGTCCAAGCAATATTTGAGAGCACGACTATCAGTACTAATTGAAGAAGTTTTGCAGAAAAAAATGAGAAACAATTTGAGCAAATTATTATTTTTTTTTTCATAAACAGAAGGCAAATTTATCACCCTGTTTTTTTTTTTTGGTATTCGAAAATTTTGATTTTTTGTAAAGTTATGATATTTTGAAATTTACACAATGAAAAACTCAAATTTCAGTGTCACAACTTTAAAAAAATCAAAATTTCCGATAACAAAAAAAAACGGGGTGACAAATTTTCCTTCTGATTACGAAAAAAAAATGGTTTGCGAAGATTTTACTAATAGTCTAGAAGTAATCTGGGAAGGCTGCGCATTTTTGTATCTTATTTTCTCATTTTTTTATCAATTTTTTTTTTCAGCAAAACTTCTTCAATCAGTACTGATAGTCGTGCCTTAAAATATTACTTGAGTTCCATGCTCCAATATTGAGATACTGTTGTATAACCTAAATCCACCAGCCGCCACTAGATCATACATACCCTCGTCCATCTCCAGGTTTCACTATACCACTGTACGTTTCTTTACCTTGTAAAAGAAGGAAAAATGTAAGAACTGTAGAAGCAAACTCTGATGAAAAAATAGCATTGAATTAATAATAATAAAGGAAGTCAATCCAAATAGCATAGGCAAAATCTTATTAAACAAAATCACAGTCTTGAAATCCAATTTTGTTGTATTTCAATTGATGGAACAAAGAGATCCTTGTATTGATAATTCCTTCGATCAATCAGCTCCAAGCAATTCGCTGATATCCGCCATATTAGAAATCCATTCCTTTTTGTTTTTGATTGTTTAATGCCTTCCCTTTTATAACTAATTTCTATAAGAAATACCAAAACACAAAACATACAACACAAATATAAAACAAAAAATATGAACATACATCTCACTCTACAATTTGCAAGAACTGGGCAATGTGAAACTTTTGAGTCCCTTTATTAAGGGCTCAATATTTATAAACAAATTAAGTTGAGGTAAGGGAAAATCAAAGTAAAATGAGGATCTGCTATTGTTCACATCCAAGTTACCCCACAAACTGTAGTTCTGCTGTTTTGAAGAACTTTCAATACGTATATCAAAATCTGAGTTCATTGCACAAAGTTGAAAATACTCGCCTTCAACCAGCCAATTTCATTTTAAATTAAACCTCACCAATGAATTTCGTAACGCAACAAGCAAAACGCAGAGTTTGGACTCACCTTTAGCTGTAACTCAAAAGGCAATATTAGATTGTTATTTTTTTAACGCTATATCTCGCTTACTTGAAATTTTGTAATGAATTACAGTTGCAAAGTACTGATTCTAAAAAAGAAGTTAACTACGTGTATGAATTATTTAAAAAGGTAATTAGTTACTTTTCGGAAATAATTACTAACACTAATTAGTTCATGTGTAGTAATATTGAACAATAAAGCGTCACGTAATGGAGATGCTGCTGAGAACTTACTCATCGATCATAAAGTGAGGGATATCGATACGTAATCAATAGAAGCGTGCTTATTGCTCACGTGATCGACTGCCAATGAAAACAAAGTTATTTTTACATTCTAATTATTATTGTTTGTTCTAGATCATGTTCGACCAAATTCCCGTTCGTAACTTCTCATAGTGAAGAAATTTCTGCTTACGAAATTTCTTTTTTTTTTAATACCCCAAACTATTTGCAAAAATAGGATTATGCCATGTATCCTAAAATTGAAACGACAATGTAGCTACGGACATGGTGTTTGGGAATTATTGTTCCTCATCATCATAGTATATATAGCTTAAGGAATGTCATCTAAAATGGAATGGATCTGAAACACGTCTATCCATTTTGGAGTAAGCGGCATAATCCTTTCTTTTTTGTATGTATTCTTTGATACCATAAATTTCCATCCATCCTGACCATGAGCGTTTTTTTGTTTGTTACCGAAAAGGAAAATGGATCAAGCAACCTGTTGGTATTAATACATTTGGATCTAGGTATTCCTTAAAATGTCGCTTGATTACTTGGACTACCAATTATGGACACGGGATATGGTTTCAGACATCAATACTAGCCGATGCTGACATTCTGACTCTGAAGAGACACGGAGACTGGTAATTAATGGATGTCAAAAGTTCTCTTAGTATGAAAGAGAATATGGCTATGTGATTCCTTAGCAAAAATGACTCCCACTGTTAAAAAAAGAATGTTATAGCCATGTCGCGCGTCGTTCCAGCAACCGTCAAGTCTAAATTTACATAATTGTACCAAATGTGTTATAAACGTTTATATAGCCTTAAGTTTTGTTTCGCCGAACTAATTTTCCAATAAATTTAGTCTCTTCGTGCTTTTTGACAATATTTTAATAAAAGAAAATTGGAAACTTGATTACCGCACTGGTACTATAAAGGATCTCATTACCGCTCTAGTGAAATAATGGGATTAATTACCTAATTCAACTGAATGAAATAAAGTGGTTATTTCCTAACGGTGCCGTAGAAAACAAAAATGTTAGTCAAGAAAAATTTCGAGAAATGTAACATTTTCCTCATTTTATAATATGAAAAATTCACTATGCACATATATTGATGTTGATGGTTTAATGCAGGAGCTTAATATCGAGCATTCCTCTTCTGAGTGGCGCTTATTCATTGATTCCTCCAAATACAGTTTAAAAGCTATATTCCTACATAATGGAAATTAAAAATCATCTATATCAATTGTAACAATGAAAGAGGATTATGACAGTATGAGCACCATTTTAAATAAAATTAATTACAGCAAATACAAATGGCAAATATGTGGGAATTTAAAAGTATAGCCATTTTAGTAGGGCTTTAAGGAGGCTCTACAAAATATTGCTGTTTTCTTTGTTTGTGGAACAGTCGTACAGTAAAAGAATATTATGTGAAAAGAATTTGGCCGGAAAGGAAAGAATTTGAACCAGGAACTAGTAATAAATATGTGCCCTTTGTAGACCCTAAAAATGTTCTTTTGCCACCTCTTCATATTAAACGTGGGCTAATGAAAAATTCTGTGAATTCAATGAATAAGAGGGTAAATAATTTAAATACTTAAGAGAATTTTTTTCCACAATTAAGTGACGCCAAACTTAAAGAAGACATTTTTATTGGCCCTCAAATTAGAAAATGCTTGACGATGCAGATTTTAAAGGAACACTCACAAACAGGAACTCAGAACTTGGAACTCATTTGTAAGCGTAGATTTTTAGGGAACAAGAAGGATGAGAACTACAAGCAACTAGTAAGCGAACTTTTAGATTCGTACAAAACGCTTGGTTGCCGTATGTCTTTAAAAATTCACTTTCTGCATTCTCATTTAAATTTTTTCCTGAAAATTTGGGTGCGGTAAGCGACGAGTAAGGAGAAAGATTTCATCAAGATATCAGGATATTGGAAATTCGTTATCAAGGACGATGGAATCCAGCCATGATGAGTGACAACTAAAGCTGCATATCGTTTCTGTGTATCATGGTCGTAGAGTACAGATGTACTTACTGTCGCCAGCATTCACCTTGACCGCGAAACTCTTTCTCCAGTCTAGTCTATTATTACCTTTCGAGTTGTGTACACGTTAAGTCACTTGGGCGTATTGCATATTGTCTTTGTGTTTTTGTTTTATTTGTTTTACTGTATTGTTGATATCAATTTAATAATAAACCATGGCAGACGTACGCAGGGGTAGAAAACAGCCATTTGTTGACAAAGTGAATAAATTCATAGGTGAATTCCTGGATTTATTCTATGATGGTGCTAAAATAATTTGTAAAGTGTGCGAGAAAGATTTGATGTACTGGGATAAGCGTGATTGTGGACTTCACGTAAATAGTGTACATCATAAAAATAAAAAAAGTGGCGTGCCTTCGACAACACAGTTTATGTTTGATTTACTATTAATGCTGATTGCCTGTGATGTTCCGCTGCACATACTCGATAAACAACCATTTCGAAAGTTCTGGAATAAATACAATGCCCGGGTGAAGTTACCAAGTCGCACAACGTTATGTAACTATCTACCAACTATATACGTAGACATGGTAAATAAGATGAAATGTGAATTAAAATACACGACTGTGGTTATCTGTTGATGAGACGACAGATTGTAAAAAATTTTATCTATCTATTTTAAATGTTATAGTACGAGTACTGGACCCTCTTAAACAGACAGTTCCACTGTTACTCTCTAGCAATAGACTAAGTCAGTGTACTAGCGAAACAATTACCAGGGTGGTGCTGGAGACGTTAGAAAAATTTGATCTGTCAAAAAGTCAAGTGTTGATGTTTGTGACTGATGGCGCCGTGACAATGCGTTCGGTAGGCCGTTCTTTGCAAGAACAAAGTTGTACGTTTATACATGTTACGTGTAAAGTGCATGCTTTACATTTTGTGGCAGAAACTATTCGAAAAGGGTTTCCAGAGGTGGATGCATTAATAGCAAGTACAAAAAGAGTGTTTCTTAAATCTCATAAACGTCTCCGTGCATTTCATAGCAAGTGTCCCGGTATTCCTGAACCATCACAGCCGATTCTTACACGTTGGGGAACATGGTTGCAGGCAGCTTTTTATTATGCTGAATAAAAGCTGTGATACTACAATTCAATACAGATGAGGCTGCAGCTATTAAGGAAAGCCAGACAAAATTCGAAGATATTTCCGTTCAAACAGCTTTAAAAAATATTGCGAAGAACTATAAACCATTACATGAAAGCATAAAAAAATTAGAAAACAGTGCGTTGTCGTTAGCGGAGTAACTGCAAATAGAGGATGAAGTAAATCTTCTGCTACACACTATAGGTGATGCAACAAGTGAGCGCGTTAAAGAAAAATTCGCAAGTGTGTTTTACCAAATTAAGACAAATATGTGATGGTGCGGCCCCAGATTAGTTAAGTGCGTTCAAAGACTATTTTACGTATGCGTGTATTACATCAGTAGATGTCGAACGGTCGTTTTCAAAATATAAGAATATATTTTCACTAAAGCGAACATCACTCATGGAGACAACCATAGAAACATACCTGATGCTGCAAAATGGCTACACATCTTCTCCAGTTTGTGATAAGCAAGCTAGTTCATCAAGCTAGTTAAGAGGGTAAGTTTTACATACATTGTTATAAATTGTAACAGTTTATTGTTTCTCGTATTAGTTAATTTCGCGTACAGCCCTAGTTATAACTGTTGGTTCTTAAAGCGAGACGATTTGACCCCCCATAAAAAAAATTAACTGAGCATATGTTATTCAAAAATAATTCTCTATCTTTCTAGATATATCTATGTCATATACATCATTGATATATAGCAATAAATTAGTAAAATTAACAATAATATTATTCCTGCCCATAATGTTTTATTAATGTAACAAGAAAACGTTACTTGTTACGACTTTTTGCATGTCATTTCTGTAATCAGAAGGCCTTATTCCAGTGGAATATGCTATTCAGGTACATGTTACAAAAAAAATTTTTTTTTCCGCCAGCGTAATTTCTCACATTAGCTACAGAGTATATGCGATAAAATTAAAATATAAAATTATCTATTAGAAAATTTCTAAAACTAACGTATCCCTCAGCAAATTTGACATAGACACCTATGTTGAAAGTCTTTTTTGTAATAGGGTAGATGCGGTGGGTGGCAGGGTGCACCATGCACACCTTCTGCAAAGCTCAGGTAAAAATCTGAAAAACACCATGGCATGGCAGAGCATCGGCATAGCGGATCGCGATGAGATGCTTGAAAGCTCGGGCCTAGCGCTTGCGCTAACCCCACTCTATTCTACGCAAGCACGTAGTAAAATGGATTTCAGATTTTACACACAATACAAATTTCAGTCAGTGGCGCGATGACTATGTTGTTGTGTGCACGAAATCTGTGAATGTGTTAAGTTTTAGTGCTACATTTATTTTTATTTTCTATTATTTATTATGAAACAAATGATCTTTTGATATACAAGGATTTTTACCTTTTGGAACTTTTTACAAGGTTAGTCCATTTCGTCAATGTCATTGTTCATTATTCATTTTTTGACCTTTCAATAACACAGGCGACTTTTGGTTTTGTCATTTCATTTCGCAACTTTGGTACATTTCATTTAAAACGTTGTTTAGCTTTTGTGACATTTCCTTTTCCATAGCTTGAAACAAAGAATATGCAAATTTTTATATTGATTGATTTGATTAGTAAGTAAGCATGTGAAAATAATTTTAATTTCAATTACACCACTATTAATTAATAATATTAAGACATTTTTAATTTTATTTTAAGTAACATATTTACTTATAGTTGTGTAAAATAATGCAATAAAAATGTTTTAGTAATCAATTAAACACATTGGGTAAGTTTAATAATTGTTTATATTTGCGAAATATCGACACATGTAGACACAAATGTTACACACAGAAAAAGCTTTTAAAACATGATATTTTGACAGGTGGACTAATTTATTTATTTCTTTTTCAGAAACTTATTTAAGGTAGTGTGACTAGGGAACAATATAAACTGAAAAACAATTTAACAAATTCTTTATTTATAACAAAAGTGCAAAATAGTGTGTGATAGTGTCAAAATGCAAAACGTACAGGAAGTAATTACTAGTGCTCGATTAGGGGTGGACAAAACTGCTGCCGAGGTAATGACCTCCAGTGGTGAAATTGTTAAAAAAATCCGATTTTCTCACCCGCGGGACATCGAATGCAGGGTACCGAGGGTGACTTCCGATAGGGACCAAACTTCCCCTCTCAGTCCAAGCCAGAACGACAAAGAATTTCAAAGTTCTATTATAGCAGATAAATATCAACTGTTTGAACAGGTTGAGGGCAGTTCACTTTATCGCTGTGTTGATATCAACACTCAGGAAGAATTGGTCTGTAAGGTATGCCACTTGTCAATATTTACTTTGTTTAGATAGTAGCAAAAAAATTGGATAAAGGTGCAAGGCTAGTTCAAATATTGCTTTATGGCTGCAAGATAAAATATGAAACCTCGCAACAGGATGTTGGAATCCAAACAATTCAATTTACTGTAAAAAATTCCCGTCATGTGCCCCGGGACATAGGGAAAATATGAACCTTAAATAGGGGTATTTATTGATGTGTTTTCTGGTAATTTTTTTTGGCTATTTAAATTTAAATTATGTATTGCAAACAATTACGCTTAAAAATGCATTTCAAATTAAAAGTACATACATATACTTACACTTTAATGTAAAAGAAAATGAGTAGGTGTGTATTTTACTTGTAAGCAGCAAAATATAAATAGCCTGTGAATCGTATATTTACCTAGGTTATAAATACATTTTTCTTTTTTCGTCGTATGATTTTTGATTACAGTATACCTAGTAGTGCATCTCTACAATGTAGGCATTAAACTATTTTATTTTACGCATCATTTTAATAGAAAAATAAGGGTTGTAAGATTTTTAGGTTATAGACAAAAGCTGACAGCAAGATTCTGCAATATGCCTACTATTCCAATAGGTACCTGGTTTAAATTTTATGTGTCCTTAGCTGCTAGATATTTCATCTTATTGTACTAGGTATTAAATATTTTTCAAAATAATAAACTCCGTAATAAACGAAATCATTGTATATGGTAGATATTTGATATTTCCACATAATTTAATGCAAGGGGTTTTCCATATTAATCTATCCTGAATCTATCATTCATCGAAAATGTAAAAAACTGTTTATGTTGCATCTACTTTGAAATGATCTAAGATGCCATAAATCTAATGAAATGTCAGGTCATGATATTGCTCGATATGGAGCTTCATTAACTTTCGAGAGACTAGCCAATAAGCCAGCCAAATAATTAAATTATTGAAAAAAGCATTTCTCTTAGACATAATCGGCTAGACTGGACAATTAAAAACCAATTTGGTTCCTTATAAAAAAAACTTACGTGCACTCTAAATGCTCGTCAAGTAAATTTTGGCATTTTGTGACTGACTGAAACGAAAATAGTGGGTTAGGCAAATCGTTCCCACTTAAAATATGTTGGTCAGAGAGAGAGAGAGAGAAGCACAATATTATATTATGATGTAACAATACAGGCTTGCCCCTGGCTTTGCCCCTTAATCCATTTTTTACAGGCATGTTAAATATACATAAAAGTCGCTATATTTTCAATAAAACTCACAATAAGTTTTAATTTTTTACTAGAAAAACGGAAATACAGAAAAGGGTTAACAATAATACACATAACCAGCTGCGAGATATTTCGATCAAATCCGCTGAAGGGTTGGTTTACCTGAGCGCTTTGAAATTCTAATAGAAATTTTATAATATAAAATTGGTGTTTGTACACAACAATCAATAATATGCAAATGTCGAATCGACGTGTACATAAAAATGTAACCCCATCTTAATTCGTAAAATAGGGTGAATATAATTTGATATTTTCCCCCAATTTCCCACATTACATAAATTAATCATCGTAGTTGTGTTATAGAAATAAACATACGCAGAAAACTTGAGAAAGGTCAAAGGGTTATAATAAACCGGATGACACCCCGAGTTGATATGAAAATTCCCAGAGAAGATCAAACGCGAATCTTGGGTGGACCTGTTTGCCCATCCGCTGGACCAACTCTAAACGAGTTGTAGTGGTAGTTTTAGTAGCCGAATTAATTCCACGATTAATGAATGTATGTGTAAAAATCTCACGTCTCGTACTAGTAAGGGTCGACCCTGAAAGTTTCCAAAGGTTATACTTTATTATTGCATATTATTAACATGTTCCGCTAATTATTTTCCGAACTCGGTAAAAAGCCTTGATAAATATTTTAGTTATTGTTCACTTGTATAATATAAACCATACTTTAGAACGTAGTTTAATTATTTACTCGTGTCGTAAATACCCGTAAAACACATACATACGTATTTCAAAACGATTATATTATTTTCAAATTACCTTTAAAAGCTGTGATTGCATCATTTTGTTGAAACGATATTGTACAGGGCGGCCCACCGAAAACAGTCCACCAAAACAAACGCTTGATTAGGTCGATTTTATTTTCAACCACCTTTACTATTAAACCCAAATTTTAAATGACAAGACGGGCCAAGTGACATCATTTTAAAGTCTGTTAAATTTTCTTTACAACCGCATTTTACTATTTAAATCCTATAACAAATGAAAGCAGTAGAAGTAGTGGTTCTGAGCCACGTTGCTGTGGATCATACACTGAGTACAGGGAAATTTGTCTGATGTGATTGGAGAGCTGTGGTCATAATTTGACATTCCAACAGGATGTTGCCCCACACTATGCCATGGCTAGTGAGGCAATTTTTGGATCCAAAGATTTTCTGATCACTGGATTGGAAGAAGAGGCCCTATTGAGTGGCCTGCAAGATCATCAGACTTATCTCCCATAGATTTATTTTTATGGGGTCATTTAAGGATGAAAATTTAAACAACCCAACCCAATAGAAGATTTACGACGGCAACGTATCACGTACGAATGACGTAAAATTATTCCAGAAATGCTGCATAATAGGTGTGTTCCTTTTACCACCAATCTCTGTTACTCTAAATAGTTTTGTGGTTACGGAGGCTATATTAAAAGAAATTAAGGCTTTTATTTATGCAGTGTAACCGTAAAACAACTTAGATTAGCTACGATTGGTGGTAAAAGGAACACACCTAATGTCCGACAACAGTTAGAACAAAGGCTTTATTATTGTATGGAAGTTTGTGGGGGACATTTCGTACATTTAATCAACCGACACGTATAAGTAATCTACTTTACTGGGTACAAAATATTTCAAACGCAATTTCTCGGAAACTATAGCTCCATTAAAAAAAACTGCCGTTGTAAAGAGAATTTGATAGGCTTTAAAATATATTGTGTCAGTAAATTTAATGACCTCTCTTACCATGTGAAATTTTGGAGTTAAATATCACTCCCTTTTAGGGGTTGATGTAGTACCCATTAAGACAATAAAAAGTGTCCCCCTTGAAAACAAAATCGACCTGTTCAAGTATTTTGTGTTGTCAGAATGACATACACCCCAACGGGCTGTTTTCAGTGGGCAACCCAGTATATACCTACATATATATTTAATGTAACTCAGCTTTATATTATAGTGTTACGGAAATATAGCACTTTTATTATTCATTTCAACATCCGTTTTCGGTCACATTTATTTTAAAACTGATAACAACTTATTAATCGAAAAAGTCCAGACCATTTACACTTTACATTCATTATTTTAAACTACAAAAATTGTTAATGTATCTATTTCAGCCAATAATCTCATGTGAAGTTGATTTTAAATAATTGTCAAAAAAAATTACTGGCTCAATTATATACGATAGAATTCAGTACATTTAATATATTGTTTTTACCGAGGTTTCTGCCGTTTTATTTTAAAAAAAGAC
Source organism: Rhamnusium bicolor (assembly GCA_029963845.1). Classification (NCBI taxonomy): domain Eukaryota; kingdom Metazoa; phylum Arthropoda; class Insecta; order Coleoptera; family Cerambycidae; genus Rhamnusium; species Rhamnusium bicolor. The sequence continues at coordinate 185,603 of JANEYF010000838.1, forward strand.
CCGTTTTTGTCAGTTAATTGAGACTACAGATTCCGACTGTTTTTTTAGCCTTTTTTTAAATCAGATTCCAGTGGGTCTAGTTTGTAATATGGTTATATTTAAAACTATAAAGCGGTCACCCCGACGGTAGCCTAATTAATTAATACGTGGTATAGAATTTGTTTATATAATATTATTGTCTTTAAAACAGTTATAAATTATATAGTCCATATAAGAAAAAACATAAAAAATCTCTTTATTTACGATAGGATCAAAAACGAAATAATTTTTGTTTCCTGTAGTATATAGGTACCTACACAATTATATCGAGGTAAATGGGATCTAATGTAAAATAAATATGTAAATATTCCAAATATATAAATTATTTCAAATGGGGCACTGTCAAACAACTACTTACATAATTAAAATTGTCGATAAAATTTGACATTCACCTTTTGCGTTCATGAAATTTAGGGGACCTTGAATTATATACAGTGAGTGGGTCCTAGCATAAAAACACGTGCAACATACGGTACGGTACACGACTAAGTAGCTTTTTAACTTTTTTAAATAAACAAAGCAGCAAATATTTAAAAAGATTTCTGGTTCTGGTTGTCAGGTTATTAATGAAACACGTGACGTGATGCCTTATCTCGATAACCTTCAAGAAAAATTCGCATATGTAATCTAATTTTGACGTAGTATTTATTCTCTATAAAAGTTAATACTCGCGTAATTTAACTCGATTCTATTGTTGCAAACTGGGTAATAAAATTGAAAGCTGACAGAAGGGCTTTACAAATATGTAAAATAACAACTCTAATAGCAATATAGAATATACATAAGTTTCTCTAAATAATGTAGATTGAACTAAATCGGATATTAAGTATATACCCATATACAGGGTGATTCATTGCGGCGGGGAAAAACTACAGCGATTTTTGTGATGATATTTAATGAAAAAAGTTCATATAAAAGCGTCGAATCGTCCAACTATTGAAAGATGATTACCTATTTGTTGATAAATCCGGGAATGTTTCGGATTTATGACGAGCAAGTTTGAAATTTTGTCGTAATAAGGAGTCAAATGAAGGTACATATGTTTACCATAAAATTGTAATTACTGTTATTTACATGTTAAAATAAACGGTGGGTTTTATTCTTGGTTGTATCTAATTTTTTTATTTTCTTTCGTTAAGATGCTTACATCGAAGAAAATATTAAGATAATGGCGATGATAATGGTTATTACCAGGTCCAGAAAACACACCCTGTAGACTTAAGCCTGACCTACATCGGTATCGATATCGGCGCCGGTATAGCAAGAATTCATCGCATCGGCCCTCGGCAAAATATACGCCTATTGTGCCCATGATTTTTTTTTGCCGAAAATCAGGTACCGGCAGTGCGTAAAGTTGTCAACAAAACTCATTCCGTTTCGCTTTCGCATTTGCGTGCAAGGCGCGAGGTTGTATATCCATATGACGCTGGTCATTCTGATGGATGTAAGCGAAACTCGACCTTACATTATTACTATTATATAATAAGGCGCGATGTCGCATATTTCACTTGTAATTCTTATGGAAGCAAACAAAAATCGGCTTTATTAATTATAAGTTATGTCATTTATATTTGCGTTTTCAATTCTGTTGTCCGTTCGGCGTTAGTTCATCTTGTCATCTATGTATTGTATTTATTGTTTTTTAATGTCGCCTTACCTCAAAGTTCAGACATCGGTCTATGTTCAGATTTAAACATCAATATCAGCATCGGCCCATCGGTCGAGCCCTACTTGTGGTGTATTACAATTTTATATTAAAAAAGCGAGTAAAAAAAATTTAAACGATGTAGCTACATCATTTAGTTCCTTATTAGAACAAAATTTCGAATTTATATTTCTAGCTTGAGACGTTTCGGATTTATCAATAAATAACCATGACTCAGAGTCCATCTTTGAGGAGCTATAACTCCCTTAGGGATTATCTTCGGACACCTGAGCTTTTTTTTTCTTAAAATAGGTATCATCAGGAGTTATGCTATGAAATTTTTCGCTGCCGTAATGAACACCCTGTTGTATATCGACAGTTTCCACTACCCAAGTTTATTTCCATTTCGAGAATACATGGTATTTTCAACATTTTTAGAGAGACCTTTATCCTCGCCTTTATCTTAGAGCCGCTTGCTTTAATTAATAGCTCCAACGAATCCTGATGATACACACACGTACACGCTCGACCGATGCCCGCTCGCTTTTCGTCGGTCGACTGATGGTACGAACCAAGTGTTATATTACATTGTAAAAGGAAGATTGCGATAGTTGGTGATCGGACACATCTTTAAGCGAGGCGCAAACTAGACTGGTAGCGGTCGCGCTATCTGCGAAAGTAGGAACCGTGTGTGCCGAAAAACTCTTTGAATAAGTGCGTGGGCAACTCATTTTGTAAGATTTGCCTCACAATGAATAGCAAATTATAAAGAAAAAGACAAAACATGGTATTCTTCGTTTCTATTCTGGGAAAAAAATGCATACTCTAGTTATAGTAACGTGGGGTAAAAATATTTATATTAACACTTAAAGTTTATTTCAAACTTATTTGCAACAAAAAAACGTCGGCTTCTTTGACGGTGTAAAAGAGATTAAAGGAGCCGGCTTTTTTTATGTTGCAAATAAGTTTGAAATAAGCTATACCTATGTCGTTCCTTATCTTCGTCCACTAACTGGGCGAGGAGTAAAGCTGCTTCCTATATATCCATCGTTTGAAAATGTTCAACTAATTTTATAAATTTTTACTAGCAATAACTGACATTGAACGAGTTGGTGTACGGATGTGTTAGTTCGCCTTGTGACTGCACAGCCGCGACACCGCGTCCTCTACCGCTCTAGTTTGCACCTTGCTTTATTAAACAAATACATTATCCGCCCACGATCGCGATCGTGACCGCTATCACTATCGTGATCGTGATCTAAATCGCGCATATATGTTTTAAAGTATTTGTACTCACTACATGCGCAGGGGGGTAAATTAAATAATGACGGCTCTACTGCTGCAGGCCCCTTTAAATAATAATAATATCGACTGTTAGTGCTGCCAGTATTAAAATTTTAATTCTCTACAAGAAAAATTAAGTATAGGTCCGAATCGTAATTAATATAAAACATAATGAAAAGTAGTTTTCTCTTTAATAATTTAAATTGTCATACCTACCTAATTTAAAATTGATATCGCAATATTAATGTATAACATTTTTAAATTTCTTTATCTACGATTACTGAAATGAAATTATTGTTTATTTATCTGTGTCAACCATTTGAACATTGCACGTTTATTTATCCCGCAAGCTTACCTTGTTCTTTATCAGTATAAATAAATAATGGATATGTAAATATGGTTTAAAAAATTGTATATTTTTTGCCAACAAGGGTTAAGGTGGGTCAAAACAGTTATTAGTATAATTATAATTACATCGGTAACCTTTACGGCAAATTAATTTTTAACCTTGATTTTTTAATGTTTTGCAATACGAACTGAGCCTTTTATAACATCGATATTTTTATAAAATCCACATGTGCAACTGAAAGTACTTATCATTTACAATTTACATGTTACCGTAAGTATTGCCAATAAGTCATATTGTGGGTAATAAAAACTTGTATAGTTGCTACCTGTTGAAATAAGCCGTAGTTATTTCTTTCTTTCGAAACCATATAGGTTTGGCTTTGGCACTTTCCTTATAAGGTTTATTAATAACGTAACTACAACTATATTATTAGATCATACTTACTTTATGTTAAAACAGCATTGTAAGAATTAAAGACTAATAAGTGTTTATCATTTTATTCTTTCTATTATTAATAAAATACTTCACCTTGTGGAATGTTACATCATAATTATTGAGTAATGCATTTTATAAGTAAAAATAAATTATTAAATTGTCGTATTTCTATGTCGAGGATAAATAAATAAATCTGTAATATATTCCCGCGACATATAAAGGTCTTGCTACTTGACACAGAAAAGTTATTTAATTTTGCCAAAATAAAAATTACTGATGCTATCTTAGCATATCGGTTAAATCCAACATATATCTCGTTTTACTTGCAGAGAAAAAATCAAAATTATTTCCCCTTCAAAATTACATTTACCATAAAGTAGCAGAAGCTACTAACGTTATAGTTGTTGCTACCTGAAAAATGATAATGGGAACTACAGTTTCACTTCGTAGTTATGTTTACCAAAATGTAGCAAATGCGACGAATGACGTCTTTGAACTGGCGTGTACTATTGCAAAGTTCCCTCTTATTGTAGCCATATTCACATATTGTTATGCTTTGTTTTGTGTAAAACTGTATAGGAAGTTTATTTTTTTAATATTACAAACAAAAGTGATCATAATATATATACTTCACGACCCTAACATGTAAGTTGGTAGAGCTGGCTGATCCAATGTAGGTAAAGATAATTTTATTGTTTCGGATTGGCAACACGCTAATAACTGACTAAACCGCAACAGGTGGATGTGTTGTTAGCAAAAATCAAACAAATAAATAATAACTCAGGACGTTACTTTAATAATCAACAAAAATCATATGTGGCGAAAATCTCGATTGGTCGAAGTGGACACTTTTATCTATATTTTCTGTTATCTCATCTCACCACTTAACTTCCCTGACCCTGAAAAGTTTATATTACTTTATAGTAGGTTTTCAAGGTATACATAACTTTGTAGTCATTTTGAACTACCGAGGAGTAGTAAAAATCACTTTAAAGTCCCGTTGTTCATAGAAGTAACGTTATTTTTACTCAAGATGTCATTATATGTAACACAACTTTATAAAGTTTCAGAAAATTTCCCGACAACGTCACAATAACTTTAAATAGAATACTTCCAGTTATCATTACTTTTAAGTGATTCTTTGGTAATGTTGTTCAGTCATCATTACTACCAATTTTCACTTTAAAGTTAATAGTGCTTTAAAGTAATGCAGAGTAGGATCCGCGACGTTGCACATACTGCAGCAGTTACTTGAAAATGTAATAAGTATACAGTACCTGAATTCAGTAGAATTTACGTAATTGTTACTACACGGGCATACCACAAGGTGAATTTTACACTAAAGTCACAAATTTAGTGACAGTTATGTAATACCTACCATGTTATCTGTGTGAAAAATAAACTATTACTGCAGTAAAGGCGGTTTCCGAATCATCAATATAATCCAAAGCAGAATCTAGTCAATTAAAATAAGCCACCTATTGTGTGTGCTACGCCCTGTGCATATGGCAGATTTGTGAAATAAATAATTGCAATCGTGGAAAGATGTAAATTATATTGGTTCGTGATGCGGTAATGTTAATTTTCTCACGAAGCATCTGACATTTCTCCACCTATCGTAAGAAAAAAACAAAGAACAAGGCCAATAATATTGCACACAATTTACTTAAATCAACTTTAAACATACAAAGTTGGTATTCTGGCATTGGCACGGCCTTAAGTAATTTATATTTATGTACTTTTTCCTTTGTTCCAGATCGTTTCCCGTGACAGTCATTCGTTAGTTTCTGCCCATTATCGGCTGGATTTTCACCCTCGTGTATCTTCCCTTCACGAGGTGATAGCAAGAAACCGTTATTTATACTTAGTTTTTCCAAAGGCCCATGGAGATTTACATTCGTACGTGAGGTCGAGAAAAAGGCTTAGAGAGTCGGAAGCAAAGAGATTGTTCAAACAAATTGCTGAGACAGTACAAGTTTGTCACGAAAACGGTATCGTTTTAAGGGATTTGAAATTGAGGAAATTCGTTTTCGCCGACCCGCAAAGGTAAGATATGTTTGATATCATTATTAAGCTAAGAGTTGGCATTTATGGAGGATATTTAGGTGAAACAATAAGAATAATACAGCACGTATTCCGTGAACACGGCAGCATTTAAAAGTTTTATTTCCTTTTTTTCTGTTTTATATATTTTGTTTTCCTTTACAAGTAATATTAAACTGTCCGTGATTAAAATGCAAATATTTAAGAAAAAGCTTTCGTTCGTGAACATTTTAAAGTCAAACATAAATAGTAAGTAGCATAGTAGTATTCTTGGTATTATTCTACGTTGCATTTTCGTGGACTTGGTAAGTTAAATCATTGGTACCCATTACTGTTAGTTTAAAAACGGTTGATGCGGATACAGTCTGTTTTCAAGGGGACGATATACAAAAAATAGTTAATATCCCACATAACATGAGATTTAATTTATTCTCTACAAAAAAATACAATTAAAATATATGACATGGTTTGAAAGGTGGGGGGGACGATCTCCCCCTCTGCGTCCACCCCTGATTTAAATATTTTGACAGGTATAAAACATATGTAAGCGTTTTATTTAAAGAAGCTTACTAATCGCTTCTATTATTAAGCAATTGTTGATGAAATTAGGTGACCTATAATAATTAGTCATGACAAATTTTAAAATGTTTCAATTTCCCGCTTACAATTCCACCAAGACGAACAGCTGTTATCAGTTTACTGATTCTCACATAGACGGCGTTAAGATAATTTAATGATTCATGTTCATCGGTTTTAACAGGGACGCATACGAATACGATTATATTGCTCTTTACCCGTTCGGAAAATTTACGATTTGCTACTTTGCTTTTTAAGATTCAATGCATTTCGTTTTTATGCAATTTTTAATCCTTAAAAAAAATAGAATGACTGGCTTGTTGGTGTTAAACCAGTGCCATAAAAACAAACAATCGATCCTTAAAATACAAAGTTAGCTTGTTCACTTGACTGCTGTCATTCTTTTTGCTTGCTTTTGTAAGCTTGTGTCAATAAATGTCTTAAGTAAGAATAACTTTTTCTGTATTTGTATTTTAAGGATTAACAATTGCATAAAAATGAAATGCATTGAATCTTTTAAAAGCAAATATATCGAAAACGAATAGAAACATCGAAATTAAACACTCTTTTATGTAAAGAAGGGCGCTCTTTCAGATTTTCGATTCATTTTGCCCATATTTCTACAGTCCTTCTGTATGACTTGATTTATCAAAGCAGTACAATATAACTAACGCCCTCTATGAGCAATGTTAAAATTAGTTGTAAATTCTTATTTATCATGCCAAAAAACGTAAAGCTGCAAATTTTCAAGTTGATACTATGAAAACTTTCAAAATTATTGAGAAATTTCAAAATAAAATTCTAACTTTGAACACCCTGTATCTCTTAAACCAGGAACATTTATGTAACGCATGTTGAGTTCAATCGTCATATTTTGGTCTCTAGTATCTCCAGTTTCGAGATTTCCCATTTGTAATGAATCACCCTGTATATGAAAAATACAATAAATCCAGTACTTTACATCCTCAATAGATTCACGTAAAATCAATGATATTTATTAAACTAACGAAACATTCCATTCCTGAAAATTTTTATAAACATTTTGCAAAGTGCCATAAATAATTTCGTAATTGTAAATTTTATCGAAATTTTATTAGTTTTAGAATGTGGAAAGAGTTTTGTGCGAGGTATTGTGACCTGTGATTAAAAAATTAATCTGGTTGATCTTATACCTATATGTTTTAATCGGGATTTTAATTATAACCTGTTGCTGTTTGTATTGGAATAATGTTCGTAATAACTAAGTGACTAATGAAATAATATTTATTATTATAATCTTGTGTTTGTATGATATCAATAAATGTTCTGTGCATAAAAAACCAACCGGAAGAAGTACTTTGTTGTCCTCTGCACTATGACGCTTTTAACTACTTAATTGTTGAACTAATGACTTGTCGTTATAGGGATATATAATGTTCATCAGAAACATGCAAAGTTTTAATAGTGTACAATAAAATGTTGCCGATTCAAAACATTCTTTGGCGAAATGCTAGTTACAGAAAATGGGTAAGGCCACATACAAGTCAACAATTTTATTTTTGTACTTATTTGTGTAAACCGAGGGTTAAACCATGAATCATAGGTAAAATTTCTTAAAAAGTATTGGGGAAATTGCAATGAATGTCTTATTAACATTTTCCAAAACCACTACCTACTCTTTGGTTTATTAATGTTATTTTATCACATTATTGATTTTCATCAAATTTCTAAAATGCGTATTATTCAATTTTTACAGTCCTGTATCCCGTGTTGACAAAATACGAATCTAGTCTTTTAAAATAGATATACAGTTATATTAGCACTAATAAATAACATAATACTTTTAGTATAGTATTTAAAACAGTCTAATAAAAATATGGTAATAGGTGTTAAGAAATCGATAATTATTAATAATGATGCAATTTGTAAAATCCTTGACTATATAATTTGTGATTTGGATGACCGCCAGAATTTTTATTCTTAAAACATACAAGAGGTCAAGTTTAAAGGTCGTTAAAAGCACCAATTTTAGTCGATAATGAGTTTTAATAACCGATATGACAATTAAAATCAATAAATCATTTGTTAAACGACTTTTAAGAATTCCTGCGTGTGCCACTTATTCGAAGAAACCCAGCTACCTATAAGTAGGTATATTAATCATTGTACGAAATGATGAAACCAGTTTCGTGGCTTTGTTGCAAAACCACATGTTTAAATTGAGAAGACCACAAAAATCTTATCAATAAAGTTTATCGTTTCATTGGCATTTCCAAAAAGCACCTTTTAGGTGTGTCGTGGTTTTGTAACTATGTGTACAGTTAAATTTTCAAGAAACAATAGAAAATTTCTTCATTACAAGCGATTTCCAAACGCAAGTATACAAAACACGACCATAAGAATAGTTGCGGCATCGAATTGCATTGGTACGCGCATTTCATCAATTCTTAAATCATCCTTTTCCTCTTTAAGACGTTTACAAAAAGCCAGGAAGCATTTAGTAATTGAAAAGATTAAAATCGAGTTAACCAGGCGGATAAATCGAGGTATCCTCTACTTACTATACACGTGTCTAGCTGGCACATACATACGTAAGAAAATTAAGCAACCAAGTTTGAACTACGATTACTTCATAGCAGCTAGAATATCTTTGAATCTATTAATACGATATTACATTCTTAACGGGTGTGGTCTGCGCAATAATGCACCGGTAAATTTAGCGTCACTGTTGTTTCTTGTTGCTAAAACCTGCCGGAAGTGTCGATAACCAGCTGTGAGAAGCGGATGTTCATCACCACGTCTTTTGTGTTCTTAATAGATACACCATCCGCCTCCCTGTGGGAGGCACTTTTGCCAAATTAAATGCAACATTCCATAACAGTTCATCTTTGAGTGAATTTATCCTGTTTTTACCTGAAACGTGTTCAGTGTCAACGTAAGAATCCAATTTTTAAACTTATATAAATATGAGTAACAAAGAGATGAGATCGGGCGGTAGGTTTGACAGGAAGCTGTGCTTATTGCGAAATTGTGAACTCGACCTCTTTTTCAGAGAACAATACTATTTTGTTCTCATGGCAGTGAGACCATTAGCGCTCATATTTAATTCCATTACAAGGGGCAAAAAGGGATTTAACGTTATATTTGATGATTGATGAGAAGTAATTAATTTAGTTTAAAAATATAGTAACTGCTTTCGGGCGCTGCTAAACACTGTTACCTATTAGACTTAAGGCCGGTCTTATTTTAGTTAATAGAAGAGAATTCTGAATTTTTTGTCATGCAATTTTCATCACTATCAATTCAGAAATCAATAACCATCAATACAGTCGAAAACCTAGCTCATCATCTAATTCAATCGAAAAGCCCTAATAGGTTGTAATTATAATCCTCAAATGCTTACTTAAAGAGAACAACGTGGAAACTGGAATTTAAATTAATCATTTGGTGAAACAGAAAATTAATACAAAAATCAATCCAAACCCTCGAAATGTATTGCCTTTGGGTTCAGGGCAACGCTCACCTCGACGCTTTTCGCAATTTGTATTTGAAATGAAATCTTCGTCAATTTAAGTCGATTTCTTATTGATATCACTTCCGGTCAAGACAGAAGTGTCAATACCACTTAAATAGGCAACTATCAACCATTGTTGACCACCAAACATCTTTTTTTTGTTTCCCAAAATATTCCATGTAATCAAAATACCTTTAACTGCACTACACTCTGTGAGTGTATCTTTTTCAACGATATATGAAGAACAAACAACTCCAAAATAAAAATATTCAAATACCATGTACTGTTTTTGAGAAAGAAAACCTGGGTAGTAAAGATCAGTCGCCAACGTAATATTTATTTGCGAGTTCTATTTGAAAATGAAATATTGACTATACAACAAAAGCGATATAATGTGCAAAAAGGTACACACTCTACCTGTATATGTATAGGACTCAGTCAGTTGCAAAAGGATCCCCCTTTCCTTTGATGACTATTATTATAGTGATTATTAAAAAACCACCTGGGTGTTGAAAAATTTGGATTTATGTGTTCATTTTAATCTTAAATGTTAAATGTCTGCAATTTTTTTTAAAAATGGCAAGGCTTTTTGTGAACCGTTAACCTCATCTAGCATTTTAACTGAAATAGCTGCAACTTATTGTGTATCGCCTGCATTAAATTTCGAATATTTTGTTTGACCGATAACAAACCGTTCATTCCATAGCCAGGATTCAGCCACATGATGGTCGAAACGGAAAATGGTTCGTTGTTATGACTTGCGAGCTTATGACCTGTTCACGAGTATCTTTTGCTGAGTTATAAGTGTATAAGTATAATTTATTATATTAGAATGGTTCTGTAATCTTGGCATAACAATCTTACACGATTCTAACAAGAATGTACTCTTCAGTTCTTGTCCATTTGGATTTTGTTCGAAAAGGTGGAATGTGGTTTAAAATCATATCAAACTTAAAAAAAATGTTTCTTAAAATGTTTTCCTAACCGCCTCTCAAGTCACCGAAGTAACTCCCAGAAAATCCTAGGATTTTGTGTTGGGAAAGGGAGACGAGGCCCTACAGTTTATTGTGGAGTTCGAACAACATCTATTGCATCGACAGTTCACTCCCATCTTAATCCGAAGCAAATTACAATTAAAATTTGTTGCTCCGGGATGGATTCGAACCATCGATATTCGGTACCGAGTACATAGCTATAAGCGCTTTACCCACTCGGCTACCATGGAAACTATAGCCCTTATATTAAAGCTCTTGTATGAGGACAAAATTTTCTTCAAGTCCCTTTATCCGCTTGTTTGATGTCAAACTGAATTTCCATCTTTTAATAGAAATTAAGTTATCCCATGAGAATTTCCCACATTTTTCAATAACTCATCTGGAGACGTTTTTCAACGGACTTATTTTAGCACCCTAGTTTTCTGAATTGGGTATTATTTTAGCGGTCACCAATTTAATGTAATTTTAATTATCAAATAATTAGATTTGTTCTCAGAATGATAGATCTGCCACCAACTTGTTAACACCAAACTATTTCAAAACGATTATCTATAAATTTATGGCAAATCACCCGAAAACGTAATTAGTCACCAAATAATTAGATTTATTCTCAGAATGATAGATCTGTTACCAACTTGTTAACACCAAACTATTTCAAAACGATTGTCTAATGTATGGCAATCAGATGATGATCTATAATTGTTGTGATAAACAGGTATGTCTGTCCTAATTGGAAGTTAAATAAATAAGTATACAAATTTCTTAAAGACTCTTGTATTTATTAAAAAAAAATATTATGAAAACTACGTACGTTATGTATGGACATAACTAATAGTAAACTAACGGTAAACCTAAAAATAATAATTGAACAAACAATTTAGTTATGCGAAAGAACTCACTGAATAATAAGAGCTGGTTTTGATTTTGTGGGGCACCCTCTTTTTCTTTTTTTGGCCAATAAGCACATTTTTGCCTCAAGCGGGCAAAAAAGATAAAACATACATCGTAATAAGGTTCTGAAACATTTTATTTGGTGATAGATCTATTACTTTGAGAACATAGTTATTATTCCGAACGTAAAACAGATTCATTGGACATAAGTTACGATGATTATTCGTTTATTTTGGATACAAACTGTTATAAATTTGGATAGACATGTTTGGAGACGCTTATGTTAATGTGAGATAAAAAATAATTTCTGTGATTGAATTTCATAATCAGAGGATTTCGTTTGATGACAAATATTTATTATGGTGACAAATAAATTTATTCTCTTCTGAATTTAATACAACACTTCAGCGTACAACCCCTTTTTTTATCAGCAAAATCATCCATTTTAGACCTGAGAGATCCTAATAGATACAAGTGTCCCGAGGAGATTCTTTAAGTTTTGTTACAATTGTTACTTTAGCAACATGAACAAATATATAAACTAAAAATCCTTAGTTTGATGAACACATTTTTTTTCAATGTTTAAACAAGTTGATTTGTAAGAAAATTATAAAAATAGTAATATTCCTAATCTGTATTTGGGTAGGTGTGTATAATAAGTAGAAATATGTATCCGCGTATTAATTAAGCATGATATTGGGGGAGTAAGTTAATCGCCTGCCCTTTTTATGTAAACTGTTAACCTTGTTTCTGCAGCATGTAAGAGGAAAATGTTTCAAAGCGTTTTGCCATGCCCACGTTTAAATGACATTTATGAAATAATCTACTTCGATTTTGAAATGGTCTTGCAATGTGGTATATAAATAAAGTGGCAATTGCTTAATTTCGTACTGAACTAGAGATTAGCAAATTCATTTGGCTGTTAAACAGAGTTTATTTTACCGTATCTCATCATCATCGTATTGCAAAATACACACATTTGTCAAGTCAGACATTATTTGGAGCACCTAAATATCGATGTTACTGTACGTATGTACATACATATGTACGCAATATGGTAAAGATAATTAAATGTATTTTGTTTGCTTTTGCCATATATTCGACAAATAATCCCGGTTTATCGATGTTTTGATACAACCACATACACAGCACTTAGGCAAATAATTGTTATTTGTATTTGTGCACCGTCTTATTTAGTCTGACCTTAAATTCATCTTTACATTATATAGTAAATAATAGTGTTTATAAAGTTGCGAAATCGTTATGTAAATAAACAGAAGGAAACGATCCAAATCACACATCACAAGTAAGAATAATTATTAATAATTTCGCAATACGACCTTGTCACTGTGGAAAAACAAATTATTACGTATTTTCATGGTAATTTTAAGAATCGTGTTGTCGATATTGGCTTCTCTGAACAATTAAATCTGAACCGGACTTTCCGTGTTCGTTTACATAAACAAACAGTGCATTCCGGAAGCCCATCGAGTAGATTTTGAGATTTACAATCTTCTCTGACCTTTTTTGTATGGAACAGAGAACGCTCATGCTGTACATATCTGACATAAATTGACGTAACGAGCTAGGTCCGGTGTTACAATACGTTTAAGCCTAGACCCAAAAACCTCTTACTTTTGCCAATAATAAGTCGACCGGAAGCATGATGATAATAGTTCTGTTGACGTCTAGAACGGTTTTTTAAATAGATTGGCTACGTATTTCCGCTACGTGCAAAAAGGATCAATATGGCATAAGTATTAAGCATTATTCTAAAAATAACGCGCATGTGAAAAACAGGATGAGTGTTAGACAAAGATAGACTTATGTGAATGAATAACGTCATGTAATTTAAGCTTTAATTCGCGAGAAGGGGCGAATGCCGGCACACGACAGGAAATGGCTAAAAAAGGATTACGTTCCAAAGAATTTGACATCCTGCTGTATAAAAAAGGAATATTGTTCGTGATACTTGATATTCAATGTCATGAGGTCATCTGTTCGCTTTAATCTGCTTACCAAAAGTATAAAAAGCGTAAATCAATTCAAATTACGATTTTATTTAAATAGATATCAGCATCAGGCCGTCTGGCTCATGGTATGCATTAAAAAGCCTTGGACCAAGAGCGTTTATAATTAAAACACACATTTCGAACAATAGTGTGTTTGCATAAAAAAAGTTTTAAATACATTTTATTTTCCATTAGAAATTAATGAGATTTTGCCAAACTGCACGTTTTTTCTAGATTTACATTTATGGTCGACGTTTACCTTTTAAAATAGGAGTTTGCTATATAAATGTATATAAGAAACACAATTGTTTCCGACATACGAGGTGTTATAGTTCCATTTTTTTTTGTTTCTATCAAGTGTCTCCAGAACTAAACGAAATATTCTAATGAAACTTGGTAAGTGATTGTTTCTCAACAACAGCAATTTTCATCATTTCCCTACTTCAATCAGAGATATTGATTCTTGAGAAAAGAAAAAATGGTACGCCACTTATAATCTTTTACGTCTTTAAAATCTGCTAATTATTTTTTAAGAAAAAAGTATTGGAATATTTCTATGAAACGAAACATTCTTCTGTAAAATACATTTTGTCAGAATTGAACAAGCTGGTAACGAATTGAGGGATAATCTACAACAAATGTCGACTGCTATTAATTCATTAATTCGATACCGAGTTTCAAAGTGTATTTTATTTCGTTAAATATCAATTCTCAAAATTTGGATGATACTGTTCGCACCACCGATTCATTGAGAGTATCTCCTCTAGTATTAATGTCAGAAAAAAATTCTTAGAGATGAAATCTATCCACAGAGCCATCTATTGAAAAAAAAAACAAAAATTTGTATAAGGCCAAAGTTAAATCTATGGCACTAAAAAAAAATTGTGTGGCTGTGTAATTCATGTCATATATTTTAATAATTTTTTGTTATTGACATTGACATTTTTGTAACTAAATCAGACCCTTCAAGTGTCAAACTGTTAAATTTATCCTAACCCCACTTTATGAGGCCAAATGTGTAAACTTTTTCAGTTTACATCAGCTTTATTTAAGTACTTGGAAAATATATTTTATTCGCTTGATATCGTAGACATGATTTATAATCTTTCATCAAAAATATATTTTTTTGTAAAGTCAAATACAAAAAAGTTTGCGTCCCGTGGACCCCCTTTCAGGAGGCCAATTTTGTTCCTCACCGAATTTTTCATTGTCTTTGGCCTTTAGAAAAAGTGTGCCAAATTTGAAAGCTTTATCTCAAAAACTGCGGCTGCTTTCGCGATACTACAGACATGCGGACAGATTTTTTTCATAAAGTTATGTTTTATCAGTATAATTCGTCGAGATTCGTCCAGAAATGCAATAAAAGAAATTTCTTTTTTTCCCGAAATTGTTCCTTTTTTCTTCTTTCATTCATTATGTCTCTTCTAAATTTGGTGAATGGCACCACATTCACCAAATTTAATGTGTCACCTAAAATGTTATTGAAAATCTTAAGTCTCCCATTAGTATTTTTTGAGTTATCGCTGATACACATATATACAGACTGACACACACATCTACACACATCCACACACCAGAATGGATTCAGGAGGGTTCAAATCAATCAAAATCTCGAGGTCGAAAAAAATCCTTATATTAGGTATAAAATAGTAAAAAAATGGTACTCATTTCTTTACAAGTATGAAATTTGTAATTAAATATTAAAGAAATGGGCATTCCCTTCTAGTTATTACACTATATTTTTTCTACGACTAAGTTTGTTATTCCTTTAAATAAAGAAATTATAAAAAACGTTTGGCAGCGTGGCTGTTTGTATTCTACTTAAGTCGTATTCCTATGACAATACTTTTATAGCTTCTTCGATTTATTTGTACCTGAATCATAACGAATCCATTGTGATTTTGTAATAGGGTTGCCATGGTAACCCGTACGAACGTATTACATATTTATCGATATCTAGAATCCACAAATAGTTAAAAATCCTCTTTTAATAAAGTAATAACATTCTAGATAATTTTTTTTTAAAGTTTGTTATTTCTGGTGTCTTACACATTTTTTCGAAAATGACATCAAGTAAAATTTTAAACCCGATTTTCCTGGTTCATTGCGGATCTAATTTTAATTTATTGTGTTTGAATTTTTTTTATTACCCATCGATCATTATCTTATTAATATTAATTAACATAAATTATTACTAAGGTTTATCAAAAGAGTAACCGTTTCGTCATAAAAATATTCGCAGTTGGTGATATGGGACTGTGCTTTTTCAATTTTTTTTCTAGTTCGTTTCCCACGGACTTGAAACTAGAGATTGCTTTACACTCGGTTGCTGTAACTTCACAAAACTAAAATGAAATGAGTCCAATATTCTTGAATGCAAAAACTTGTAATGTGAATTAAAGTTGTCCCATTCAGAAAGCGAAAAGGAGCCAGGTGGGATACAATATCGCCAGTCAAGGTTCAAAATGTCTTTGTTCAATCTTACAAAACCAATTTGACACAAAGACGAGGTCAGGTTGTCCTTGGCTTAACAAGTTCAAAAACTGTATTACTACATTAGTGTAGTGCACGTATAAATGAAAAACGAAGGAAAAACCATTATCTTCTAAACACTTGTGCAAGATAAATTAACAGTGGAAAAATAAAACTTGGTGGCATTTATTTTAAAGCAGTGCTATACTAAAATTTAAATACGCAGACGACCTTCGGTGGCAAGGTCTTTGTAATAACTCCGCGCGTTTGCAACATATGATACATATTTATTAATCATTTTAGTTTGCATTATTATAAATTATTGTTAAACATGATGAAACTCATTACAGTTTTTCAGAACTACGTTTTAGCAGATCTAAAACGCCTGGAAAATTTTGTGGGGACTCGAGCATAAAGATCGAATGAGTCAAAGCAAATTTATTATATGATTGAAAATAAATTAGTTGCTTCTATCTCACAATAATTAGTGTCGAAATAATTGAGTTGCATCAACAATCAACTTATTTCATAATTTTAAACCGGAATATTATAATTTACGCCTCACCTGAGTTGAAACATGGAAATTGTCAACGCATATCAGTTTTTAAAAATGACTCGCTGTGACGCGTGTCAAGCTTGTTTCCAAAACCTATTCATAGATCGACTATCAGCGTTTAGCTGTACATTTTTTTTGATTCCAGCGAAAAAGGTACATTTTGTGAGATAGCCAGGTGTGCCGCGTACACCTACAATGGTTTATATTGCTCAAAAGATTTTGCTATTGTAGATGCATACAAAAAGCAGATGGTCCAATGTTAGGCCAATCGTACACTATGATGTTCTGATTCAATATATCGCCCACACATCATCAGGTCCACTATAAACTTTAGAGCTTTCGATTTTGTACATCTGCTATAAATTTAAGTTAGACAGCTTTGTTTGTGCAAGAGTTGACATTTTTGGTGTTTATTCTGAAAATAGCACGCATTCAGCCAGCATGCATTTAATATTCTAAATCTACCAACAATTCGTTCAGGTTCCTGACATGAACATGATACATTTAACACATTCATACGAATGGCAATGTTAAATATTAAATACACAGTGTCCCAAATTGGGGGGTGCATGCATTACTATCTCGGTTATTATTAGAGATAGAGAAACGGTTAAATGGGGACTTTTTTTGAAGAATTTTATGACCGTTTCGATGCCGTTTTTGAAATTGGCCTAGCTCTGTCCGTTTTCCAGATATTTTCAAAAAACTGTAGAGGTGCATTTTAAAAAACCTCCCGTATCTGCCTAATTTGATGACTGGTGATATTTTAATAAGTGCATTGTGAGGACACTTTTTTTAAGGTGCTTTCGTTGACGTTACCAAAAAATTTCTATCGTCATTTGTCTTTGAGTTAATGCCACTAACTTTGTTTTTTCTTATGGGCGCCATATTGGATTTTTTGCAAATTCAATAGTCCTCTTAATTTCCTTTTTAACAGTGTATCACAATATCAGGAAAAATTTAGTTACTGCTGTAAAATATAAAAAAATTCAGTTTTGTAAGTAGGCCATGAAGAAAATTTATTTTAAAATAATCCGATTTTATTAGCTTTAACTTAAAATTTCACCAAAAATTAAAACACATTTAAATGAGTTGTTGAATGGATTTGCACCGTCCAAATAAAATAAAATTATCGTATAATTTTTCTAATAGTAGGTTCCATGGATCTTGTTCCCATGACAATAGACAGTGCTTGTTGTCATAATTGCTGCCATCTACCATTACTTTGTAATAACTAATTTTGTGTGTTTCTTTTATTAAGTTCTTTTTTTGAATTTATTATGGCTTTGAGATATACAAATGACGAAAAGTTAGATATGCTAAATATTTATTTTAAATCATATAGAAATACTGATGAGACAGCAAGAATTTATGAGGATAACTTTCCAGAGCGTGTGCAACCGAATGAAAGGTATTTTAGGTAATTTATTAAATTATGGACGGTTTAATGGAAAAAGAAATAAGACTTATGAGATAGATAACGAAGAGCGAAATAACGTTGTATTAGAATACAGAGAAGACGATCCTACTGCATCTACCTATAAGATAAATTTTAAATCAGGTAGATGTTCCCACTATGCATAACATTTTAAAGAAAAATCATTATCACCCATACAAACCAACCATCGTTCAAGGTTTACAAGAAAATTACTATGTGTGAAGAGTAGGATACTGTGATTGGTTTGTACAAAAATGTCTACAGAACCCAGACTTTCATTCAAAAGTATTATGGACAGACGAGACTAGATTTACTAATTGTGGTGTTTTCAATAGACATAACACACACTATTGGAGTATCCAGAATCCTCACACAATTAGCCAAAGAAGGTTTCAAACCAAATTTGGATTCAATGTCTAGTATGGCATCATAGGTGAACTTGTTTAAATCGTTCATTGATAATTCATATAAAAAATACTTTTCAGGTAATTGTATTATTGGACCATTTATTTATCATGATAATTTGAACGGTACAAATTATTTGCGAATGTTGCAAGAACAAATAATACCAGCTTAGACTTGCTGTAGAAGATACTAACCAGATTTGGTTTCATCATGATGATTGTCCAGCACATAATAGCGGCATAGTAACACAATTCTTAATAGCAACTTTTGATAATAAAATTATTGCAAATAATGGCAACGTTCTATGATCAGCTAGGTCTCCTGATCTCACTCTGTTGGACAATTTTCTTTGGGGGCATACAAAAAACGAAGTTTATGCATTTGAACCACCAGAAAATATCCAAATTTTAGAAGAACGTGTAAGAAATACTTTGGCTGCTGTTAAGAGAAATACTTTAAGGAGAGCGTTTAGTTCAATATTAAAACGATGTCAAAAGTGCATTGATGAACAAGGACGACATATTGAACCATTTTTTTAAGTTTTTAATTAATTTGTTCAAATTTTAAATTGAAGCTAATAAAATCGGATTATTTTAAAATAAATTTTCTTCATGGCCTACTTAGAAAACTGATTTTTGTGGTTTTGCACCAGTAACTAATTTTTTCCTGATATTGTAATACATCTTAAAAAGGAAATTAAGGGCACTATTGAACTATCAAAAAATCCAATATGGCGCTTATAAGAAAAAACAAAGTTAGTGGCATTAACTCAAAAATAAATGACAACCTTTTTTCTATTAAATAAAACATCCTCTAAGTTAAATGGTGGATGTGATATGTGTTAAAAAAATTCAATAAAACGCCTAGCATTTTCGAACTGCACTTAAAGTTACATGTTAAATTGCAAGACATTTAAGTCAAGCTGAAAAAAGGAATCGAATTACCAGGTTCCGGTCCATTACTGAAGGGCATTATGCAATCGGGGCGCGTGGCAGATGTTGATGAACACTTGGCCAAAAAGAACAAAACACGGACTCTCTTTTTACCTTAATTCATCTTGAGATTAACCAGCATTTATCTTAAGGGTACCTATAAAGTGAGTTTTTTTTTTTGTAGCCAGGTAGAAAGAAATCAAGGCAGATGTTTAACGTAGAGTTATATCCTATTTATTATTCCCATCCTGATTTTAGTCATTTATTATGGACAGGAAACATTTGGACAATTAGTAGTGAGGGTGTAACTAAATTTTTTAGGAACAAAAAATAAATCAGCTGGTGGATTATTTATAACAGATTTTATATTTACTATCCAAGACTGTTAAAGATAATTAATGTATGGGTTAGAAACACTTAACAGCTGGTGCATTGAGGAAACTACCATAAGATTCAAAACAATTAAGCTCTAAATTTGGACACTAACATCGTGAAAACTAAAGATCGAGCAAATTTGAAAAAAATCAGAGGTAGCTCTTCATTTTACTGACAACATTATTAAAGTCTGAATATTTTGTTCAGACGTTTTCTAGGTTTTTAAAAAATATGTGAAAAAATATCGTCAACAAACAGTGTGTTTTTCATGTTTTTAGGAATCTAGAAATCTACTCAGGATAAAATATTCAAATTCATTACGTTAAGTAATAAGGTACTCGAATTAACACAATTTTTGTCTTTAGTTTTCCTGGTATTAACGTTCATCCTCAAGGCTCAATTCTTTTGAATCATGTGCTTTATTTTATCAAATTTCATAACTGCATTCGCTGTATTCACATTGGCGTCATCTGGAGATGTTAACTAGTTTTGATAATATCCAGATGATGAAAAAAATTGTTGATGAAACGCGTGTGTAGTACCTGTCCTATACTATACTTACTATACATCATATCAAAGGTTGCCATCCACTTAAGAGTATATTGTATATTAAAAAATTTTATGTCGAATTGTGTATGACTAATAAAAATCTTCTAACGTTTTCTCTAAATTTGTTACAAGTTTGCTATATTGGGTCGACATTTAGCGAAACCAAAATAACTATTTGCTAATTTTCGTTGCTTAGGGATTATTTTAAATTTAACTTGATGAAGTCAACGAACATAAAAAAATGAAAAGCATGAACAAATTGTATAGTTAAATTAAGACATGAAATGGAATAAGCAAGTATTTATAACGGAAATTAAAATGAAAACAAAGATGTAAAAATCGCAAAAGATGTAACTACATCACCAGAAATATTATATCTATTTTTAAACCTATCCCACTAGTGTAAATGTTTGTAAAGGGCGCTTACAGATAAAACACGGTGTGTTTTTAATATTTTGAATTTATTTATAGCGTATTTCTTTATAAGAACCTCCCATTCTAAGAATTTATCTGATGAACCTTCACGTTGCTTCCCAACAGGTTAATTAATTAATTGCCATTATCAATTACTGTAAAAGAAATACATTACTTCATAAAAAACCTAATTCAAGGGTAACATTACTAATTTCCGCTTAATTACTACTGATCTCCAATTACTTTCAAAATGTAAGTAATTTTGTTTCTTAGTAATTAATTTTAATTAATTAGTGACTAATTACTGCCCAACTCTTCGTCTGGTTGACCCTCGGGTCAATCTAATCAAAAACTTGTTTAAATGTTCGATAGAAATGTCAGTCTAAATTTTATTTCACAAAAGAAATTTGTTTTGCAAATGGTGATCGGTAATCGTAAATGGTCTCTCGTTTCAAAAAGTTGATTGAAGATGAAGTTACTTTGTGAAAATCCATTTTGATTTAAAAAATTATAAACACTTTTTTTACTTGTCTAATTTTCACTTTATTTGTTATTTTACAACTAGTTTCATCCTATTCGGACATTTTCATGTAAACTAAATTATACACAGATTTTACTTTAATTTAAATATAAACTGACCTGAATAGAGGGATGGGTCACTTTATGGTTGATAATATAATTCAAATTTGTACAGATGTTATGTTTTTAAATGTAGGGGTTTCAAGCTAGTAAATTATATTATGGTGTGATTTTTATTAGCAGCAGCTCTCGTTTATCTGTAGAGGTACATAAAAATTTGGCAATATAGTTATGAACACGCATCTTCTTGAAACCACCAACAATATATCTTTTTTTAAACGTGGGCCTTCATTTATTTTGTCATTTAATTGCATTTTTTTATTGTAATTCCAACTGTATTTTCAACTGAATTTACATAAAACCATTAATAAAAATATCCACACCCTTCGCTTTGTATTGACAATAATCAAATTATTATTTTCTTATTTTAATTAAAAATTAAATTTGATACAGAATAATGTTCATTTATAGAATGAGGGTTACCGTTTTTAGGCTCACCACTGGCGAGTAAGGTCGCTGTCAAAAGTTATTGTTAGGCGCGGAACAAATTTATAGGGTTTTATTATAATTATTTCGTACACCAGTAAATAAAAAAAAAATGTTAATTATGCCTCAGTGTTGTACAGTTCCATTTTGTTCGGAAACAAAAGGCGGATATATGCTTCCGAGAGACAAAACTCGCCTAAAACAGTGGTTGGTAGCGATTCGCAGAGATAACATTACTCCTTCGAAACATTCGTGTTTGTAAAGAACATTTTAATCCTGACGATTATGTGTTACCAAAGGAGTCTACTACAGAAAATCGTAAGTAATAATCATGCACATTTGTTGTTTTCAGCATGCTCATGCTTGATATAACCTAACTTTAATGACATAAGACTCCTCTAGGTACAGTAATTTCCCTACTGAGCAAGTAAATTACTACTTTCTGCTATCATTGTGTGAAATGTTTTTCAGCTAATTTTTATAAAAATTACTAAAAACTCGCGTTAAAGGCCCTACACTAGCGCTCTCGTGGTGATTTCAACGCGGTAGCCCCCATTGGACTGATATGATAGATTGTCTGAAACTAGAAATAAAATAATAATAAATTAAATACATTTTACAAAAGGCTCTAGGGGTAGCTACCCCGTAGTACAACCCTGCCTAACTAGCTGCGCCACAGTATTACTACCGAAAAACAAGGTCTAAGTGCTGCTGGGTGACGTCACAAGCGCTGGTCCACGCGAGCCAGCATACTCAGCCGTGATCATAGTAAACACGAATAATAATAAACAGCGCTAAATTATTTTTAGCGTTTAGTACGGACTTCCTGTAAAATCGGGGTTGCCAGTCGCAAACTGAACCCTTATATCGCACCCCATTCGAGTTTTTAAAGGGAAAACGAAATTTATTTAATTGAAAGCGTTCTTCTACTGAATTAATCGCGATATTCAAAATTGCAAAATAAAAATTTATTTTACTCAACCATAATAATCTTGTGCTAAAAGAGACGGTTCAGTAAGTTTGTAGTAAATCTGTTAGTTGCGCAGTTCTACAGCAGAGGCATCTTTTGGAGCGCGATAAAATCTTTCTAGGCAAATTTTTTAGTTTAGTTTTAGTTATTGGAATTGTTTGGACCTTTGATTTTTTTGGCCCCCCCCCCCCCCTAAACAGCCGCCCATGTGCCGTGCACTATCTTGCCACCTGCTAGGATCGGCCCTGAGTCTTGTACATTCGGGATTTTCTCTTTGATTTATGAAAATCACATAGTCCATTTTATTGGATTGTTTAACAAGAAAAAGGGTATAGGTACTCACAAAGTTTGGCAGAAATTCTATTTTTCATCATCAATGTCCAGAAGTGAACTGAAATGATAAGTGTAATAAGGCAAACAAGATTTTATTTTTATAAAGTACTCGCTCCCAAATTTCACTTGGACTGTTTGAAGGTTTGGTGGAGGAGAACTTTTTTGGCTCATTTTGTTCTTCAAGTTAAATATATGTGCTGAAAATTTCGAAAATATGGAATATATCTTTTTTTGAGGTTGACTTTTAAGCAAAATAAAGTATCCAGTAGACTCGCTTACCTAATATAAGCCTTTCTGTTAATTATTGATGATGATTTCGTGATATTCGGTTGATTATTTATTTCTGTCCATTAACACTGAGAAGTCCAAAAAAACTTAAATAAAACAAACACACTGCAACAGCGACAAATCTGTATGAAACTGGATATAGAACAAGATAATTTTAAGTGATATGTCAGACTCCCCTACATTAAAAGGATATACGAGTAGTACATCATAATTTTTAGTAAACTGTAACAAAACTGGTTATAAATTTATGTTGGATATAGATGCTTTTAACATTTTTGATTTAATTCTGTTGTATCGTACAAATTAATATTAAAAACTTTTTACTAGAACTGAAATGTTATAATGTTTCAACGATATAGAAAAAGCTAATTTTAACAACAATTTTAGTGCATATGCCCTCAAAATGTTTAAAAATGGAGATAGAACACTATAATACGGTGACGTTATCTTGTTTTAATCTTAGTATAATGATGTTTATTGTCCGAGCTATAGCCATCTCACTTTTTACTTTCTGATACATAATATAAGGAAGTATAAGTAATCGTGATTTTTTTCGACCTCGAGATTTTCATTGATTTATACGTTTTGAACCCTCCTGAATCCATTCTATTTTCCAAATGATGTCGTGTTAGTGCGTGCGTGTGTGTGTGTGTGTGTATGTGTTTATCCGCAATAACTCAAAAAATACTAATGGGAGACTTCCCAAAGGCAATTAAGATTTTCAACAACATTTGGTGAATGTGGTACCACCAGAAGTGACACAATGAATGAAAGAAGGAAAAAGGTACAACTTCGGGAAAAAGAAATTAAAAATTTTTATTGCATTTCTGGGCAAATCTCGAAGAATTATAATGAAAAAATATAACTTTATGGAAAAAAATCTGTCTGCATGCCTGTAGTATCGCGATAGCAGTTTTTGAGATAAAGCTTTCAAATTTGGTACACATGTTCTAAAGGCCAAAGACAATGATAAATTCAATGATAAATTTAATGATGAGCAAAATTGGCCAGCTGGACGGGACCCAAACTTTTTTGTATTTGCCTTTACAAAAAAATATATTCTTGATGAAAGATTATAAATCATGTCTACTATAATATCAAGCCAATAAAATATATTTTCCAATTACTTAAATAAAGCTGATGTAAACTTAAATTTTTTATACATTCGACCTCATAAAATGAAGTTTAGGATAAATTTTAACACAGCTTGACATTTGAAATGTCTAATTCAGTTACAAAAATATCAGTGTCAATAAGAAGAAATTATTATAATATATGACAGTATCGAATGACGCTGATAATTCATTATTTAAAAATTTAAAGAAAACATTTCAAGGTATGCTATTAAAATTTAATTGAGGTAAGGAAATTATGTGCTGCCCACATCAGATATTTTTCAACTAAAAAGTGGTTACCTTCCAGTGAATATTAACCCTAGGTGATAGATGAAATATCAAACTTGAATTAGTTTTTCCAAAAATTTATTAATGATTCACAATTTCTGATTTCCTTGTAACCCTGAAAGTAATGAATGAGTTATTTTTCCAATTTATAGGAACAATACGAAGAATACTATTACGTAAAACATCATGATTGTATGTTTTAGGAGCTTATAGTATATTGATTTTATCTGTTTTCAAAACATTCTGTTTTTACAGATGTAATCCATTTAGATAAGGTTGTTGTATTTTCACACCTACCACTCTGTACAGAAGCTGCATCTTAAGATTCAAGATTCGGAAACCTTTTGTGTTTATAGCTTTTAGCATCACTAAACCATTACTTTAAAGTGTTAAAACTGAATGATTGTGTGTAAAAAAGAAAGAACCGCAAGTAACCTTAGAATGAGGTATTTTACGAAAAAGAAGGCCAAGTCTAACAAAATGCAACTTAGTTCACACGGCAAGTAGGTTAAGGACTGTGTACGAGGTTTTTACACTGAGAGTGGCTGCACGTCCGTCGATCCGATACGTCGATTCTATAGTATAAAAAGAGATGGAAAAAAATGTAGTTCCGATTTAAATCGGATATGCTTATTGGTAAATTTTGCGTATTGCTGCAATGTAATCTTATGTCCTAATTTGAATATTTTATTGCATCGTTACTGTCAATTGGTCGGGCAATGGTATTTCATATATTTTCTGTAAGATTTGCATTGAATAATGTCAGTAGCGTAGGATTTGTCCGCGACGTAAAATAAAACTTTTTCATATCAAACGTATCGTTATAAAACAAAGAATTAGATTACAATCACAATCAGTTTTTTTCCGATGAAATAAGTAATATTTATTTGGTTTTATGTTTGTGTTAGTTTACCTAATGTTTTTATTGACAATACCATTATCAGTAGAATAGTAATACTAATAACTGAAAAATTTCTTTATCTCTGTCAGGCGCCGAAACAATTAGTATTATGTCATTATGTGTTCATAAGTAGCGTTGCCCAACAGCGGCCGCTTTCAGTGGCGTACATTCCCGATAATAGAATTTAGGTTGCCGCAAAATCGGATTAAAGTTCAATAAAAAAACTACTTACAACCATTAGGACAAATGGTATAAAGGTTGCTAGTTTAGTTTGGAATTTCAACACAAACATTACTGCCATCTATGATTTTTACACTATATTGCGCAGTACTATTGGCAAATTCATGTCGTGTGATGACCGATCGTGCGACGTTTCGATGGTGTGACATCAGGTGTTTAGGGGCAACGACCGGCGGATAAATATCAAATACCGAAGCAAGCCGTGAGAATATATATTAAAAAAATACACGGCTGTGGTTATGTGTTGACGAGACGACAGATTGTAAAAAAATTCTATTGTAACTGTTATAGTACGTATACTAGGCCCTCGTAAACCGACATTTCCACCATTACTAGCTAGCAAACGACTAACTGAGTGTACTGGCAAAACAATTACGCGGGTAATATTGGATACATTAGAAAAATTTGACCTGTCAACAACTCAAGTGTTGATGTTTGTGACCGATGCGATGGTGCCGCGACAATGCGTTTAGTAGACTGTTCTCTTCAAGAACACGGTTGTAGGTTGATACATGTTCCGTGTAAAGTGCACGCTTTACATTTTGTGGCAGAAACTATTCGACAAGGTTTTCAAGAGGTAGATGCATTAATAACAAGTACAAAAAAGTGTTTCTTAAATCTCCTAAACGTCTTCGCGCATTTCACAGTATGTGTCCCGGTATTCCCGACCCATCACAGCCGATTCTTACACGTTGGGGAACATGGTTGAAGGTAGCTTTTTATTATGCTGAATATTTACAATAAATAAAATCTGTGATACTACAATTCAATCCTGACGAGGCTGCAGCTGTTAAGGAAAGTCAGACAAAATTCGAAGATATTTCCGTTGAAACAGCTTTAAAAACTATTTACAGGAACTATAAAAGATTACATGATGCCATAAAAAACTTACAAAACAGTACGTTGTCGATAACGGAGTCACTGTAAATAATGGACAAAGTAAATCGACTGCTACACGTTATAAGTGACGCAAAAATGAGCGCGTTGGAGGAAAGTTCGCACGTGTGTTACAGCGAGATAACAGTTTTACCAGATTAAGACAAATTTGTGATGGTACTGATGGTGCATCTCCAGATCCGTTAAGTGCGTTCAAAGGCTATTTTAAGTATGCCAGTATTACATCAATGGATGTCGAACGGTCGTTCTCAAAATATAAGCATATTTTCACCACAGCGAATATCACTCACGGAGACAACCATAAAAAACATACCTGATGCTGCAAAGTTTTTACAGATCTTCTCCAGCTTGTGATAAACAAGTTAGTTAGTTCCGCAAGCTAGTTAAGGGAATAAGTTGTGCATCCATTGTTATAAGTTTTAACAGTTTATTGCTTTTGTTAC
Organism: Rhamnusium bicolor; assembly: GCA_029963845.1. Lineage (NCBI taxonomy): Eukaryota > Metazoa > Arthropoda > Insecta > Coleoptera > Cerambycidae > Rhamnusium > Rhamnusium bicolor. Next base: position 213,046 of record JANEYF010000838.1, read on the forward strand.
TGATTAATTCCTTTTATTACGCTTATTATTATGTGTATGCCTATGTCCCGCCGCACATTAGTGCCAGCTTTATTGATGAGTAGGTAGCGGAAATGGTTGGTATTTTTCAGGGCCGGCAGTTATATGAAAAATCCTATTTTTTAAAGAGTATATGTATAATTAAATTAACTGATATATCATTGATACGCATGCGTTTTTTTATACTCGTGTACCTCTAATATATGCAACCAGTATTGAGGCTGGAAGCCGAGATAAACGTATATAATATTGCACATAACTTTGCGCTTGTTCCTCAGCAACAAGACCACGTACAGTTATTTCAGCGGAGCGTTATTTGGCATATTGTCCGCTAACCTGGAATACAAAACAATGTGTAAAATTTGTGAAAATTATCTGCGCGGTTTCAAACTCCTAATAAATAGTGTTACACACTGATTTTTGGGGTGTTTTAAGTTTTATTTAAATAGGTAACAATAGGTTTGTTCGTAGAGCACTTTCCAACTGTTTGGAACTGTCAGAAGCATGCCCACATTGTTGTAGAAATGTGCTTGTTCAATGAAAACGTTTTATAATGCAGAACTCTCGTAATAATTGTATCTCTATAGTCATGAAACTATAACAAATCATCTATGAACAAAGCTATTAACTATTTATTTAAAATTTAAACTATTACTTTTAAATTACTTCATACTAAGTATGCACCTATTTATAAAAAATGCAAGATTCCCCAATTATTGTATCTGGTTTGCTAAATCAAATCTATTGGTTTGACTGTACTATTGTTGCAACTGATTAATCATCTACTTTGTATTTTATCGTGTTCATTGATCGAATTTTCTTAATTACTAATTAATACTACTAAAATAAGTCAATCGATTATCTCGAGATATTTAAATAATCGACTAATTCGATTATCGGACCAGAGCCGATCCTGGCATAACTTCAAGTACTGCTAAGTTGGCCATCTCAACCTGGGCTCAAAGGGAAACTTTCCAGTATTGGTAAGAGTTACCAGAATTAGTTCATTCGAAGGCGTTTATAAAATACCCTTTGAAATCAAGAGCTAAGAAGCTTTTAAACAGGGTAAACCTGCAAACCATAACAGACCTATACCGTGTGCAAAACGGCCAATGTGGCCAACTGTTAACAAAAACTGATTGAACGAACGAGATGGACGTAACACTGTGAGTGTATTGTAGCTGACTTGTGGGGCATAGACAGAGCCTGTCCCTATGTTCGCTGGGTGTGTCTTACTCCATCCCATTTCATCCTAGTTCACAGCCATCGCTCGTATTCTTTTTCTAACTAGCCACACTCAACGCTATACATATGGTATACCGGGCACTGCCGACCAAACTATCATCTGCATAAACTCGGCTCAGCGGAAAACGCCGAATGCCTGGAAGATTATGAGAAGACAGACCACGTTTAATGCCCCTGTCCCCTCTGTGGAGAGGATCCGATTTTCAATATTTGGCAAAGGGCAACTGCTGCCAGAGGATCTGGACACACTCTCACCCAATAAAGTTATCAGTTTCTTTAAGAAACTGAACGTATTGGGTGAAATATAATCAGGAGTGAGCCACAATAGACCTGCTGATGACCGCAGTGAAGGGTCTGCAAGGACCCACTCACAAAAACCTAACACCTAATTCGATTATCGTATCTCGATTATTTCCATCATTACTGCCTGCCCATGTGAACTACTTAGAATTTGCACCATTAACCTCGGTATAGGTGTATTTTCCTTGTACAAACAATATACAGACCAGATCGCTTAAATTTAACAGCCATGAATGCAGAACGAATATGAGTTGTGATCATGTATGCAAATGCGATGGCAGACCTCAGCCATTCTGATTAATACATTATTTAAAGCAGTATGTATTTCATTATTCATTTTATACTTAGTAGTACTACCGGTCCTGGACTCTGGTCCAATTTCCTCTCCCTGGTGGGCACAAACCTCGACACTGGCTTCAACTAATAAACAACTGATATTACCAAAGCAAAAAGTGTATATTCTGTCTTTCTTTTTCACATACCTGATATTATGTTGTCATTAATAAAAAAATAAATAAATTTAGTGACACTATGATTTAATGTACAGTCGTAAAGTCTGGTAAAAAGATACCGTTACTAATTATTTAATATTTTTATGGTAATAAAGACATCTTCATGTAGTAAAATCCATAAGTTACCTACGTCTGTGTCAATTTATTTCTTTCTACAAAATTCATGCAGTTCTCGTTATTTAAATGTAAATGCATTTTTTTCGTTCACCGTGTAAGATTGGAGTAATAGTATTACTTACACTTATGGTTTCCATCCTTGATCTGATTTATCATTATTAAAATTGCTAATTTACACCCATATTATTGTTGCAACTCAGTATAGGTATTAAATAGAACAATATACGAGTAATAGTTGTAATGTAGGTGTCGCCATCCTTTGTGCCATTGTATATAAATTTTTGTTTCTTAATTTTTAATGTTGTAACAATAATCACTAGTAAACAACTATGTTACAGATAAGAACGGAATAAAAGTTGAAAATTGGTAATTATGGTTCTAAAATGTTTTATAATTTATTAGAAGGATGAAAATCGATATTACCAGAGACTGACGCCTGGAAAATGATTTAAAGTCGTGGTCGCTTGCATTCCGTAATTTATTTTAAGTTTCAGCATATTTATCATATCTGGTAATTAAGTAATAATTAATTGAATATGTACAAACAACAAGCTAAAGCATTACATATTTGTGTATTATGTATTTTGTGCAATATACATATTTTGCATAACCGGTGTGGAGTATAACAGTAAATTATTTGACCGATATTTCAATACCATTATGCAGTTTTCTTCCGTAATAGGCCATTGCCCTCTCTTTCGCCGTCGCCGTTGCACCTGTAAATTTTGCAAAAATATTCAGCGTGCATACGTAACTTGAGCTGTTTCTTGCCCAATCTACTGGATTTAGAAACAACTCTTGCCGAGTTGTTTCTGCAGTCACTACTTGAAATTTCATTTGTTGTTGAAGAATACTGATGCACTAAAAGTGTCGAGCGAGACTCTATGCATATCGTCACAGTGAACATAAGATTAAGAAGTCTTCTAGGGCTCTCAGTTTTTGCAGTAACAAAGATAAAGGCTTCCGTACCGCGGATAGAATTTCATTCAACCTTGCCACCTACACTTCACAGCAAGTGTACCAGACCACTTCCGCATATCTTTCGATGGCAGTCGATGGTAAGTAAATACTCTTACCACGGACAGCGCGCGCATGCTTGGTTCAATGCACTACTTGCAGAATTAGAAATTATTGTGCATTGTGATTATTTATTATACATCAAAGGAGCTCGACGCTCTCCGCGGCGTCTAATAACAATCCTTCGATAAATCTTATTATACGAATAGAAGGCTGCGAGTTACACCCAGATAAATGGTCAGGTTGAGTCAATTCGAGGTGTGGGTCTGCATTTAATATGGGCGTGTTGTTATTGACTTGGTCAATTACAATGTTTTTACCTTATCCACAAGAAGCTGTTAACTATTTCCATACATACCAAAGTAAATGTTTGTTGTGCTGTCAGAAAAAAAATGGATTAGTGCATATAAAGCCAACAAAATGTAAACACCAAAGCCGGAGAAAGGAAAGAATTTCTTATTTAATTTCCTTAATTTTTACAAATTTCTTGTAGTTAATTTGCTAATTTAAGTTTTATTGGATAAAGGTAGCAACATATTTTTCCGTGAATATCATTATGTTATTCACTTTTTTAATTAGGCCTTTGTTTGTCCATTTATTATCTAGAAAAAAGCGTATATTAGGAACGAAAATAATAAAGCAAATAAATTTTAAATATTCAAACAACGAAGTAAAAAAGTTTTATTATAACAGAGGTGAAATTTGATTCGGAGCAGTAATCGAAAATCATCCACAATATATACGTTTTTTTTTATTCATTTATTTAACATCGGCCTATTTCCGCTACCAGGGCCAGTCACCGATGCCAGGAGATGAACTGTCCCCAAACTGGAAGTTTTGCCGAACCTTTTCTCTATCGAAAAGTGGGGATTTCTTACTCGCCTAATATCTAATAGATAAGGGAGCAACTGCTTTACATCCCCTCCGAAGGAATTATATCAACTACACAACCTTCGCCTAAGATTGCATAGCTTCTGCGTAAACGCTGATATACCAGCCGCTATAAGATGGGATGAGGTCGTTTCACTTCGGTTCTGCAACTACCGTTGCTTGACTTTTCACATCGAAATACGAGTATGTTTAGTCGGATCTACGCTCGTCCCCAATATGTACGTATTTTCATGTGATTTTTACAAGGTATAAACTTTTGTAATTATTATTTCCTTTGTCCTTATGCTGTAGCGACAAAGGAAATAGATAATAAATTAGCCCGAGACTTCTTTGTTATAATACCGCAAGTCAATTGTCCTTTCCCTGTCAGCAAGCAATTCGCTCGATTTTTACTGGGTCTTATGTCTTGTGCCAAACCATACCACAAAAATTTTTTGTTAATGAGACGGAGCGGTTTTTCAGTTTCTATGTATAGTACAGGGTGGGCAAATTTCGATGTTTGTATAAGGTAACTCGATAACTGTAAGAGATACAAAAAAATGGAAGGCACATTCTTAATCTCTTTTTTTTTTTTGAGATAAATTCACTGGCGAAAACAAAAATTTGCTATCGTCTTTTGTTTTCGAGTTATAAACAAAAGTTCGATTTTTCGACTTTTAAACACATGTCAATATCTTGGATGTTTGTAAAGTTATGAAAAAACAACTTTTACATTTCTCAGGTACTTTTTTCCGTATAATACAGTGGCGTCGAGAAAATTTAAAAAAAAGGGTGCAATTTCAAGTTATGGCATAATGTTGTATTTTTTTATATGAGAATCATATTTGGCTGTGATTTAGTTAAGGGGGTTATGCAGGTCAGAAATTTCGAAAAATTCTATTTTCGGTTTTTTGCATATTCGTATAGTGCAAAGCCTTATCTTTAATAATCTGAAAGAATTTTTGAAAAATCTTGAAAATTGACCGATTTACAGCGGTTTTCGTAGTACCCTTCCCCGGGCGGTTTCGGCCCAAGCGCCGCGGGAGCCTATTGTACTGGAAGCGCGCTAAGTACGGGGCTTTCTGTAACCCAGGACTTATACCTGGATTATAGATAACCCTTTTAATCCTTCACTACAATATTTTCTATCTTATTAGAATTTTTAGGCATGAAATAAATCTGTACCTGATTTTCAAATGCGTTTTTCTCGAAACTGTGTTTTTTTGGACGGTGTACGTGATATCTCGAGAACCGTTAATGCGATTAACACCAAATTTTGACACAATGTTCAGTATGAAATTTGCAACAATCTATGCCGTGGGTTTTTTGATATCTTTCACCATTTGTTTATTATTAACAATTGAATAAAGTGAAAATTTACTTTTTTTCAAACTACTGCCACAAATCGAATTTTTTAATTTTTCAAAAACCGACGGCAGAGATTGTGGAAAATGGTATAAATGCAAAAAAAAATTTTTTCGTTTGTTTCAGATGCATACAGTTCCGGAAATCCGGTACACCGTTTGGGGACGGCAAAAAAATGCGTTTCAATATTTTTTATTGCAACTTTTTTTTATGTAAAGATTGACAACAAAAAATTTTGTTTTCAAATAATTGAGATATTGCTTTTTAATTTACGACCAGTCCCATGTTTCTATGTTCAATAGTTGAGCCGCAAATAATTCCCAAAAAAAGTTAGCATTTTTTGCCGCGCGACCTGCATAACCCTCTTAAAAAAGAATTTTGTTTCTTTTTCAAACTATGTATCATATCATATAACTCGAAATTACACCTTTTTTTTAAATTTTCTCGACGCCACTGTACTAGACAGCAAAAAGTGCCTGAAGAATGTTAAAGTTGTTTTTTTTTATAACTTTATAAACAACCAAGATATTGACAAGTGTCTAAAAGTCTAAAAATCGACCTTTTGTTTACAACTCGAAAACAAAAGACGATAGCAAATTTTTGTTGTCGGCAGTGAATTTGTCTCAAAAAAAGGGATCGAGAATGTGTCTTCCATATTTTTGTATCTCTTACAGCTACCGAGTTACCCTATATAAACATCGAAATTTGCCCGCCCTATACATCCGGAATCTAATATGTATGACCGGTTCACATAACATCCTATTATTCTTTCAAGTTGTAAGTTCTAAATAATTGCAATTGCAAGAATTCGCTGTGCATCGTTATCATTGTTTGATAGTTTTATTTGAATTATGCCGTTTAGTTACTTTATACATTTCTAATCATCAGTACTAATAATCGCAAATCACGATTCACGTTCCATCAAATACAAATGAAATGAGTAATTTAACCTCTTTTCCGTGTTTCTGTTTACCTCTTGATATACACGTATCTTGAGGTAAACACATTTATTTTTTATGTGATAAATCAACAATAACATCCGCAATAAATTTCGCACGGTGTATACCAAAGTTCATATTAATTAATTAATAACGGAATGTTTGTAGAAATTGTAGCTAGAATGTAGTACAAATAATTATAACATTATTGCAGTATCTTATAGGTGTCAACGAACTCGACGTTTCTGTCTACCACATTTCACACATTTCTTTTTGTTGCGCCATCCACATCGGCAAACTTTCTTCGCAGCGACGTCGACCGCCTAGACGAAACTGGCTCATTCATTTTTACTTCACCAACATTCACAGTTAGTAGATCCGCGTCCGTGATGGAACATGAATACTAATATTTTAGTTCGAACCATGTCCCTATTTCGTTCGAATTTCTTGTTTTAGAATGGCCTTTTTTGCAACTCAGTTTATCGATCATAGATTTTGAACTTGTAGTAATATACGACAGTTTCCTGTCAACAATGTGTCCAATTTCATATGTTGTGCTCTTAATGGTATTGATTCAGAAAGTTTTTTTTTTATAACAGGCATAAGTAATGTCTAGTAAGCAATTCCATGTGAATCAGGCGTCCGAAATAAATCTGCCTACTAAAATTTAAGGTTGTATTTTTACCACCTCATAAGCTAATTTTGGCAGGTTGATTCACGTGAAATTATCTTGTTTACTTTGAGATGTTTCGTACTATATCATTGCGACACTTGTAAAGGTTGGGCAAGAGCAAAATCAAGTGCTTCAGGCGCTTTTAATTTTAATTTAATTTTCGCAATACCTAATACTAATGACACGTTTGTAAGTTACTCCAAGAAAATCAAATTATAAGTGTTGCTGCCAGTAAGCAAATTATAATCTTTGATCGGGCGCCAGCTAATGACCCAGGAAGTTGTTTATAAACGAGATCCAGTGGGAGGAGAGAGGGCATTGCATATTCCTAGGGTTAGATACTACGTTACTAGTAGACTTGCAGTATAATATTAAGTATCTGGTTTAGTTTGAAGCATCCGCCTGCATTTCCTGGTTAGATAAAAAACATCACGTGATCAATATTGTGCCGTACTCTATTAATACAAGTCGAATGTGTCAACAAACAGTGATAGAAATCATCAATTATTTTAGTAGCATCAACAAATTGATTCTACTGCTAGTGTAAAGCGATGGTTATTTCTAAGTGCATTTATTGAAAAGTACGTCAACATAGTCAACGATATACAGGGTGGACACCGAAAACCATCCACCCGGGTTTATGCCATTTTGACTCGACTTTAGGCAGATCCCCATATCAAAAGTCTGCAGACAGTAAAACCAGTTACGTTTGTCACTTAACGCTCTAGCGCACTGTGCTACCGAGCGTAATTTAAATTCACCTATTTTCATTGGTACATTACCAGACAAGAAAAAAGGTCCCCCATCGCATGTGATTTCCTGCGTTTGTCGCCTGTCGTTCTTGTCGCGGCGTTTTTAATTCTGTCGCACTGACATTCAAATCACGTCGCGACACACGATTTGAAAGAGCAGAGAGGTAAATGAGTACTTTTGTGCACCGCCTTTTCTGTCGCGATATATTTATGCACGAATGAATTATTGAAAATAAAAGTAACGGCATCGCACTGGTTAGCACAAACAGTCAATTTGACGACAGGCGGAGGAAATCGCGTGCATAAAAGGTGTCTATCTGTCGGACCATCCAAAAATAATGTGCGTGCCTACAGAAATGTAAGTCGCGTGACCAGTCCGTTATTTTTAGATCTCGGAATTTAGGTATTGATTACGTCAAAACCAGGATTGGCTGTAGGTTATATGTATGTCAACACCAAAATATGTTCATGCATGTATGAAGTATGTTACTTTGTAATTTTTTAGCGAATTCCGTAATATCCAAAGTTGAAAAGTCTATTTATTATAAACACTCACTCGAAGAGGACTGGAGGTATTGGTTAAATTAACATTGAATTAATACACACAAGTATTTTTCACTACCAGTTACCTACAAGAAGAAAGAAGTATATTACTAATATCTGTTCTAAATGTTTAGAATTTCGGTGCTTTTCGTTGAAAATCCATATATGTTATGAGAAGTTTTAGTAGAATTGGTCTGTCTAATATTCACACTCCGCTGATACAAAATTTGTTCTTAGTGTCACCAGAACATTGCCATGCTTGACACTAATACACTATTGCACAAATGTTTTCTTAACCGCCTCTCAAGTCACCGAAGTAACTCCCGGAAAATCGTAGGATTTTGTGTTGAGTGAAGAGAGGCGAGGCCCTACAGTTTATTGTGGAGTCCGAACCACATCTAGGGCATCGACAGTTCTCTCCCATCTTGATCCGAAACAAATTACAAATAAAATTTCTAATCTGCTCCAAGATGAATTCGAACCATCGATATTCGGTAACGACTAAATAGCTAAGCGCATTCGGTACCGAGTGAATAGCTAAGCGCTATATCCACTCGGCTACCATGCCCCACAAATTGTCTAAAATGTGCATTATCTAGTTTCGACCACGGTATGTTACATCCGACCATCACTTCCACTAAATCTAAATTAAAAATGCGTTACCTGTCACTATCGGTAAAGCCACACAATCCATTTATGGAGAAAATGTGTTTATTAATAATTGTGTCCAAGAAAGTGCTTTGTCACAGTTATTGCAATATAATCGTGTACCGTCAAGTTACAGTTCCGGGATATCACGAATCCACAAATTTACTGTAGCAGGTACCTACGGAAATTCCCAGAATGTCCAAAGTGTAGTGCAAATAATTCATTACGTTTTTATTTAATATAGTACATTTTGCGATGAAACTAGTTTACGTATTAAAATTTCAAAATGAAATAAAATTCACTTTATCATGTTGTATAAATTTCTGTTTTTAGCTTGTTTGGAAATGTTTCAGTAAGTGTTTACAATATTATAATATTATTCGTAAAAGCCGTCACTGGGAACCGATACCTACGTCCGAGCTCTAGAGTTTTGTCTACTGATCTTTTTTACCGACGTAGGCAATAAATACAAATATTCGCTTAGTATGTTTTGCTCAGAATAACCCATTAACGTGGGTGTTTGCTTCTTCCTCTATTTTGTATATTGGATTTTCTTTTGTTTATAGGGCGCATGGCGTGCGGACATTTTTTATGAATGCTTTGTACGCATTCAGTTGTGCTCGTGACGCAATACACAAAGTGTGGCCTTTGTTGCTTCGGTATATTGTTAGATAATATACCACTTTTTGTAATCTTTGCCTGTCTGTATTGAATGTAAACGGGACTTTTTTTTTATTAAAACATTAACAATATATTAGAACCCTTCAAGTATTTTTGCAGGCTCCTTACGTGATTAAGCAAATCTTTTGTGTCTCGGACGAACTTTTGCGGCCGTTTTCAAAATCTGATATAATTGTAAGGAGTGTGCCCCGTGACCCTCTCGGTCCGGCCCGACTTGACCTCTCTTAATCTAAAGTAGCGTCTGAGGCCTCTGAGGTTCGACGGTTCCTGTTCTGGCTGATTTCATTGCATATTAATCACTGCAACGCATAAGCCTATATGCTTTTTATGGAGTGTACGTACAATGTGTATAATACCTATTAAGATTATGTTGTTGCCTTTAAAAAAACTTAATTTAAATTTGGTTTAATTTTTATTGACGTAATGCCCATTGTGAAATTACAGAAAATATCATTGTGCCAATGGTTTTTTATTATTGTGGATTTAATAGGAAATATATTTTTGTATATATAACAGGTTTATCTGATCCGTTTCGCAACAATTTTTTAAGTATTTTAATTTTTAAGATCAAACAGACCATTATAATTCATCTGCAGTAAAAACAATAAACTTTCTTTTCGTAAAGGAATTATTAAAATAATTAGAAATTGACAAATTTTGTTAATACCGTGTCATTATGCAAATGGAAAAAGTGAGGAATGGTAAACAGCTTTTATGAAAAATAAGCAAACGTAACACACTTAATCATGCATGAGGTTCAAGAATCTATCAAAATTACACAACTCTTTTTCCGGGGCTTTTGACTTTTGCGGTCGTTCAACGACCCTCACTGGAGAAAGCACCGAGTCGGGTTTACAATGAAAGTTATGCCATTTCTTCACAATTGTTGCAAAATCCTGGCTATTAACATCTTATTGCGATACGAGATGTGTACTTTTATGACGAAATCTAGATTGTTAAATCTCTTAATGCTCATATTCTAGAATTTACTTAATATCTTTAACACCAAAATATCTCACTTAATGTATCGATTTTCAAAAGTTACACCATACTAAATATGGGTATATACTCGATTCATGATTTTTTTGAATTAGAATTAGTTTAAACATTTTTTATTGTAGTCTAAGCAATATCGTGCAAATTCGAAGATTACCGTCTGCCAGTCGGTAATCAAAGAGGCCATATGAGTACCATACTTTTTTCTCTTTTGAAATTTTTTGTATGGTGGCCGGATACGGGGGGGGGACTTATTTTTTTTAATCGAATGGTTACTGATATTTGTCCGCATTGGTAGTTGGTTTATATACTCCACATACCCCAATTACGCTGGTAGACGAAACTTCCGGCTCGCGGTAACCAGAAATTGAAAAAAAAATTTTTAGTTACCAGGCCAAACCTAGCGCAAAATGTTTGTTTTAATGTGTACAGTACTGTACTGTAATGGCAGACATTTTTATCGGCCAGCATTCACAGTTAATACTGCTGCTGAAAAGGCGAGTTTTTCTGAAAAATGTTTTATTCTCTCGGATTGTGTTGCTATCAGGTTTCGAGTATTAAATTGTGTAACAAGGGTTTTGTTTGGGCGTAGGACGTAAGCTAGTTCTTCACTTTCAGTTGCTGTGGACTCGAATTCCGGTCCATCGAGCCGGACTCAGTAATACTGACGGAATTCCTTCCCATTCCTAATTTTTTATTTAATATATTTAATGTAACAAGAATGCCCTCCGCCAACAATTCGAATCTTAAAATAAAATGAACATGGCGTTAATACGAGAAATGTAATTTTTTTAGGATACTGTAATATGTAGTACATAGTAATGAAATTTGGTATACCATAGTATTTTTGCATATTAACAGATAAATAGTAATATTTTACTCAAGTATATACTAATAGAACAAAATTTTGAAAAACAAAGTCTAAAGATATTTCACACATTAAAAAAAAATATATTTTCGTCTTATTTCTAGCACAAGTCAGTCTTAACAATATGCTGTGTGGTTTTTGTTTAATTATAGAGAGAATACACTTTTCTTTAAAAAATTATTTACAGGGTAAATATTGATTTGTTAATTTAAATAATATTATTTTGTTAATTTAAACAAATTATCGTTCATTCAAAATATTACTAATATTATGTTTTAAGCAACAGTCATATTAGAAGGAACTAAATAATTTATTTATTTATTTTATTTATATTTTATTATTTAATTTGTTTGATGCAAATAAACTCTAAACTCAAAAAACAATATGATTAAATAGATACCTATCATATCTTCGTTTAACAAATTGGTTTGTTAGGTAAAAAGGCATTTTGTTGACTAAAAGAAGATTTATTTACGTTAATAAAGTAAATATTTATTTCACCTAAATATGTATTTGCTTGTGGATATATAATTTTATTTATTTGAGTTACATGTATTTCATTTTAACTAAAAAAAAATTCTGACTATACCTATGTGGATAATACGCTGTGGTATATGTTAAAAACTAAACTTTAAAATAACTTTTCAATTATAATAATCAATAGTATGTCACTCACTGTATATTTTATGCAGGTGCAAATACAACTATTTATATAACTTTCAAGGCCACGTTTAGTGTATTTACCAATTTTACTTGCCTATCCTGAACGAGTAGAATTTGACATGCACTCGCTCCCCTTGACGCTATGCAGTGGCCTTATTTCACCTTGGCTTTGTTTATTTTAAAGTGGTGTTATTAAACAAATATAGTTTGAAATTTAACACTCACCGATATTGCATACAGACACAGCCTCCATCCCGCTGGCATTCGTGTGTACAGGTTTTACATCATTTATTTATTACAAAACTGCTGTAATTTTGAAACAAAACTCTGCGCAATAGCATTATAATGTAACTTCTTAATTATTTTATGTATTACGTACATCTTGCCAATATTTATGTGTCGATGGCTGGCCCCACCTTAAGCAGCGGTAATTGACCTTATATGCCCAGCCAAAAAACATATGCTAGAGTGCGAATTTGTTTGTTGTAGTCGTCATGGAGGTCAATAAAAAACGACGACATACGGAATATACAAAACTGCTTTTTTTCTTGCTGAACGAGTTTTTTCTGATGCAATTTTTGCGGGTCATGTGATAAGAACGAACGTAAGGCGAGATTGTATATCTCCAAGTATAATTAGTTTAATCTATTTATTTTGCTATTAGCAATTCTAAGGTTTGCGTTGCGAAAGTTCTCAAATAATGAGTTGCGATACATCACTCAGATCCTATCTTGAAAGTACTTATATGTACTTATGCGAAAAATGTTATCAAATTTTTATTTGCGCAATAAAATTCACGATTTTGCATCATGACCAAAAGTTTTGATAAAATAGACAAAAGACTATTCTTCTCAGAAATAATATCAAAATATTCTATTGTCTTTCGCAAAATTAATTCTATTGTATATTATTTATATCGGTCATTCACGAAAATCGTTGTAAATAAATGTCTGTTAAAATTGTAAATATTTTAACAAGAGTCCAAATAGATTTAATGAAATGACAAAATTTTAAATTTTCTTTTCAAGTAATCATGCATAATTTTAATTGGGCCCTTTTCCCTATAAATAAAATGATTCTGGTTAGGAAAAGTACATGTTGCATATTAATTTCCATTTAAAATTACAAATTACAATGTATATTAAGTACACAAATATTAAGTATGTAAATTGTAAATAAGTGATACCTTTCCTGGATGACAAATTGCATTTTCAGCCCTTTACAAACCAAGCAAAATATACCCCTGCAAGATCATGATTATTCCAAACCTACAGCACTATGGGTGAGATTGGAACGTTAAGCCCATTACACATTTGCAATAACGGCGAGACGCTGCTTACGGCGCCGTAGTTTTCAGCCGGGATTTATCGCTACCTCCTGATCTCTACTCCTAAATCATTTGTCAGTAATGTTACTTGTCCGATCTTTATTATGATATAAATGAAAAGATTTGTTACATTTAAACAAGACTCGTGTTTTTAATACACGAGAAACAAGTAGATAATATAGTAAAAATACTAGATCTGTCTATAGGTACTTAAAATCTGAAAGGTAAATTTTGTGGAAACGCGAAGGTGTATTTTGCCCACTCGCTAAATCGTTTTATATACGCTATTGCATCCTGTATATAATAAAACAAAAATGAATCGGTAGCAACCAGGCTAGCATATTCTTCAAGGTATCCTACAGCGGCGGGCAGTCAGTAAACAAAACTCCATTTGTGGCAGTAGTGGCAGCCTGAACCGCCAACGCAACCGCGGTCGCATCGCTACCGATAAATATGTAACGAGCCTTACATGGTGCTGACCACACTCTGCATCACACGCATACTAACTAATTCCATCCTTCGATACCCCAAAACATATACCGTGATTGATGTTTAAGTACATAATTATTGATGCATAAAATGCACTGCTCTTTTAGTAAAATTACTACAAACAAACCTGTCATCCATTTATACATTAATTGCCCATTAATTAATTAAAATGGAAAGCTTAAAAAAACTGAATTTTAGACGTTCAAAACTTTTGATTTCCATAATCGATTTTTGAAAATTCGATTTAGTTCGAGTGTAACTGCAACACAAGTATTTTGAATTTAGTCTCGAATTCGTTTAACTTTAAATTTTTTTCACTAATTAAACAAAAATACTTTATTTTTAGTCATAATGTGAAATTGAACAAAAACGGCCCAGCAAAGAATATAACAAATAACATTAGCACCGGGCAGGACACCTCTAAACTGGATTATCTGTTCGCAACGATTGTGCGTATTCCAAATGATATTGTTAATTATTTGTTGTGAGTTCAATCCAATATTCCTGTACAGTAATCGCTAGTTAGTCTTTTAACGATTGCGGTGGTACCGCTTGGCGAGAGACACGCCTATTAAGAGTATTCCAAACGTGATATATAAGGTTGCAGTCCGGAGAGTAGGCAGGCCAGACCGTACTATTGAAATCAATGTTTTCGAACCACTAAAATGTGTGCTTTGCCAAACAAAAGAATCCTTCATTTGTTAAAACTTCACATTATCTCGTGCAAAAATGCAAGCGATTCTTTTGTCCTTAAAAAAATTAACCTCGGTAAAAACGCTTAAATAAAACACCATGTAGATAACTTTTCTGTTGAAGATATTGATTACCGATAAATAGGATATGATAGAGGGATCAATTAATTTTAATTAAACAACACAGCAGGTAATACATCCCTGAAGGTACGCCAAGGTACCTTGTGTGACACACACCCAATGTCCGAGTATGCTAGAATTAATTTCTGGTTTTAAAAAAAATCCCAACTCCTCGACGGTGGATCGAACCCGGGACTCCAGGGTGAGAGGCAAGTGTCGATACCACTCGACCACGAACATACACATGGACGAATATACAAAGGAAATGTTTTAAAAATGGAGTATGCAGTTCAAAAGTTTTTAATGTTAAAATTGCACAATTTTTTTAAGCTTTCCACTTCTACATGCAAAGTTAGCTGCTATCTATTACTAAATCGCATGTATCTACTCATGCCATAAAGAAAATACATTTGTCATGTGGCAATTTAAAAACAGTGTGCGTGTATGTGTTGCACGATTGGACATATTGACAACCACAACATCCACAACAGACAGACATACATATTACTTGGAAAATAGGAGACATGTATTCGGAACCAGAAAACTGTTGTTATCAAGATGGCGACCTTTCCTGCAATTTAGCAAGATTGCTTTCATTGCATGGATTTCCATACCCCCACAAATTTTGCCATCGCATCGTAGTGAACATAATAGTTGAATAATTTAATCGTAATCGGCAACGTTCGAATGTAGTCATTATTAATAAATTAATTACACGTGCTCATTATCTAAATTTCGTACCTACTCCTACTGATATAAAAATCAATTTATAATTAATAAATTACCGTTAGTTAACAAAGTGTGGTAATATTGTAAACACGTTGCAAAACAAAAACATACAGGTTTCAAAACGTATCCATTTAAAATTACGAGTCCAATTTGTTAATATTTATACTGCCTCTATCGCAAGAGTCGACCATTTTGGCAACAGATTTCGCAAAATATGAATAGACCTTTAACAAAATATCAAAAGATAAATTAATTAGGCTGTCAGCGCAATCAATAAGTATTGCTGCTATTTCAGTGTACCTATACAAATTTATGTTCAGTAAATAGGTACTTAAGGGTTATTCCGCAACACCATTTCATGTTGTAATGCACCGTGACGTCACATAATGTTTTATTAACAATGTTGAGCAAGATGTGGCAACCACATATCTGGTTAATTGAAACATGCTGCTTCAAAAACTGTACTGAGGTCACAGAGATAACTGCATCACATCCTATAAGGCTCCTCTAAATGCGGATGTC
Organism: Rhamnusium bicolor; assembly: GCA_029963845.1. Lineage (NCBI taxonomy): Eukaryota > Metazoa > Arthropoda > Insecta > Coleoptera > Cerambycidae > Rhamnusium > Rhamnusium bicolor. The sequence continues at coordinate 229,131 of JANEYF010000838.1, forward strand.
ATATAATACACAGGATGAGGAATGGCATATTACTATTTTTTTTCTAGCTATTCATATGTTGTCATTTTTTGTGTGGAATTTAGGATGATGACCTATATCAATTTTAGACGCAAAATAATTAGAAAAGCACCTACTTTGCGAGGTTGTATTAAAAGATGTTTAAACATAAATCGCTTTTTGACACAAAAATATGTTTTTTAAATATTTGTTTTGATAAAAGTGAATAAGTAGTAAAATGGAGTCTATGAAACACTTTACTGAAAGACAAGAAGAAACATATTTAATATTTCTGCAAATTAATTAAAATAAATTAAAAAAAACCAAAATAAAGTACGCATTTTGTACGTATTTTATAATTAATAGAACAAAATTAAAACATGTTAAATTTAAAATAAAAATAAAATATGTAAAACTATTCTTATTTTTGACTTTCTTCGAAAACTTTTTAGTTTTTAATATTTGATTGTCCTTGTTCAGGTGGTCATTTAAACAAGATATTCCCATTGTTATCCAGCATTTGGCACAGGCATATAGCCCGAGGAGTAGTTATTTAAAGTTAATTTGGTATTAGCCTAAAAAGATAAAAAGTAATGTTCGATTTTGAAATATTGGTAGATTTGGATCGTTTATCCAGACAGGAAATATAGGAAAAGTTATTTTGGATCTTTTCTAAATATTTTTTAATTATAGCGCGCCAATTTTAGTACTCAACGTCTTAAACAAGATCAAATTGATTGTTGAAAATCAATTCTTTGCGTTTTTGCCACTAGAAAATGTTGCGTCTAATGTAAAAAGGTCATTTTTTCTCTGTCAAATGCCATAGTTTTGAATTTTCACTAGAAACTAATTTTCTAGTGAAAATTCATATCAATCAATGAAAAACGCAGACTGATGGACATTTTTTTCCGGGGTTGTTGGTACACAGGTTCCTCTCTTTGCATATTTTGATTGCCAGATATGTTTATTTTAATAAATGTTAAATTGTCAACTTTGGATGTCTAACAATATTCCTCTCTTTGTTTCAGGACGGAATTAAAATTAGAATCTTTAGAAGATGCCGTAGTATTAGAAGAACCCGAAAGCGATTGGCTTCATGACAAAAGGGGGTGTCCTGCGTACGTTAGTCCTGAAATTCTAAAAGCTGGCGCCCACTATTCCGGAAAAGCTGCAGATATGTGGTCTTTGGGAGTTATTTTGTACACCATGCTTGTTGGAAGGTAGGTCTTTAAAAAATATATCGTAATATCAAACGTAAAGCTGTGCTGTTACTTAGGTGTTTTTTTCTGGAGGTACCGCCTTTGCAGGCTATAAAACAACCTTTATGATCATCGTTTTTCTTTCTCTGCGTGTTACACGAATGTTAATATTAATTTTTATTTGGATGTCAAGTGTGAGCCATATATTAGTGTATTGGTTTCCACAAGCTTATATCAGCATACATATTATGCTCACTTAAAACAGAATACAAATAGATATACAATAAAAAAAATGCTCTTTAGGAGTAAAGTACGGCGAAAGATTGGCGACTCCTTTAGAAGCAAACACCTATAAAACAGTATACCCGAGAAACACATTACCGCTTAAGGAGTTATATGTTATAAGTGTTTTTTCAGACAAAGCATCTGAGTTTACATATCGATATATTTATTCACCATGTTGGGTGGTGTGATATATGTTGTTTGCTCCTAATATTGTCACCCTCCATCATCATCTTTGATGTTTCTTAAATTTATTTTGAACTGAAACGAACAGTTTTCTGTTTAAATTCTCTAAAGCGCCTTTCATAAGAATTCACTGAAAAAAAAACAAATTTATAAAAAAAAATAATATATTGAGTCATCCTGGATTTCACATTTTGTCATTTCGTTTTGAAATGTATTACTAAAATGTAAGTGTAATGAATTAGATAGTTTATTATGCAAAAATAGCAGTTACGTGATACTCTACTTCCTCCAAGTAAATATTAATTTCATAACGCTAAGTCATTACTCCTTATGTAATAGTACTGGCAAACCTACAAAGAAAGAACCAAAATTGCACATCAAGTGTATAGTGTTCACACATGCACCTGCCACGCAATAATAGTCCTCGTTTTGTTTCTTTTTGAACCCTCATGCCATCAGCTACTGTCAGGAGATGTGGGGCAGGTGAATGTCTGGCAGTAAAAAATAATCTTCATCTTAAACCTATAAAGGGTGCATTGCAACAGGTGAAATTTAACGGTCAGCGGCAACCAAAAGTTTCCGATGCATTTTTAAAGCCAACGCCTGTCACGGAGATTGCAAGAAATAACTTATATAATCAATATTAACAGTTTCTAATATTTAGTTATGGCGTATCAACATTATTTAATTTAAATACTTTGTGACAATTCTTTTTGTCTGGTGTTACCTAATCTGAATACAAGTGAAAATCATAAAGTGATTTCATATTAAAACTTAAAAAGCAGATAATGCGTGACGCTTTTTGATGTAAAGCAGATGTAATTTTTTTTTTATTACAAAATTTTCCCATTATGTAGTGATAAAAGCTCATTTAAAAAAATGCTTCCAGTTGTAGTTCTGTTACTAACAAAATTCTTCGTGGTTGTGAGTAATAGTTTTAATTTTTTAACAGAAGGCTTATTTGAATGACTTGGAAGGCAATTAAAAATCTTTCTTTAAGAGTCGTATTCTTTTTAATTAACAATTCGATACCTTTGATTTTTAATGTGAGAATGCTGTCAACTACAAAAAGGTGTTAAGTTTATCGAAATTCCGTCAAAGCAATAAAAATTTAGTCGGCACGCCTTTTCAGCAAATTGTGACCTATATTTTACTTACTTTACAATACAATGCAGTAACGTCATATTACATATTATGTTTGACGCCAAAACAAGGGCAAGGGTGGTTCAGATTAAGCAATCTAACGTTACACGTGTGCTAAAGGCAGGTCAAAATATATCAGTAGGGTTCAAATCAGGTCAGTTTTGGCTTAATGTTATATGGAATATGTGACATGTTTATGATGTATTTGGATATAGGTTGATGAGAAATGATAGGTTGAGTTACATGAGGACATATACATATAAGATTGTCTTTCTCAGGACTCCCCAATTATACTTATACTAATTTCATCTAAATGTTCATGATTTTTTTGAGATAAACGATTCTTAGAACGTAATCTGTGATCCAGTTCTAAATATTTCATAATGAATTGAATAAATAAGTTTTTAGTATAAGCTAGAAATAGGTTTGCATGAAGTTTTCATCTTGGAAATAAAGTACCACATTTTTAGAAGCGATGGCACACACATCGCATATAATATGCATTTTACCTGGACCCTTGCAGGGTTTTTTATGGGCAGGTGCAGATATTTAAGGGTTTATCAAACTTCGTTTGATTTTTTTTACTATTTGGAATCCGACAAGGCATTAATTAAAGCAGGTGCCTCGCATGGTATTTCGTGTTTGGATTTTTTGTTGGCCCATCATATATGTAAGTCAAATTGTATGTCTTGAAAATTCAATATCAAGAGTTTTTTTGAGTGGGTATAGTTGATTGACTCTTTCAATATACATATTGTCTGTTGAATAGTTTATGTAACAAATAAATGCGTTATAGCAATAATTGAAAATTTATTATTTTCTGGATTGGAATATCGTTTCCATTCACTCGTTTCAATCAAATAGAAAATTAAGTTTAACTAAAATGATATCATTCTTTGATATACATAGGTACTTTTATATAAAAAATTAATTAACTATTAAAAAAAAAGGATCAACTAATTATGTATGTTAAGTAAGTATTCTTGTATTGGATATTAAATGTGTATATTTATAATAAAATTGATCTGTTATCTTCGTTTGCCTAAAAGTCTATCCATGTACGAGTAATCTAAGCAGATGTGTAAGAGAATACATATTTTAAAAACACACGTGCTCTAACACATGTGAAAAGGTCGCCTCTATCAATTCCAGAAATGTCAATAATTGATCTGTATGCTGTCTTACTGTTAGTCTTTGCTTCCACTTCAGATCTTCTAGCTTGCGGTCAGTAATATCCGCTTGCGAAATCCCATTTATGGATTAAAATAAAATCAACAAATTCAAAGTCGTAGAAGTTCAAGGTCCGATTATAAAATTGACTATAATTCACCAAGCATGACTAAATATGGTAAAAAAATCACTGCCTGTAATATACCGCCTTTTTATGTTAATCGAACCATGAAGTTTGAGAATTCTTCCTTATATTTCATTCTTAAGAGGATACGAATGAGTGATTTCTTTTCCTCGCTCACGAATACAGATTACGTTGTTTAAGAATCACAACAAGGAAGTGCATTTGACGTTCCAAAGTGCTTCAATGTAAATGCCGAGATAAATTATTAAAATAAAGTAAAACAAAAAACTAACTTGCTTCCTATTGTTAGGTAAGTTTTATGTATACGGCATATGGTGATCGATAAAGTATTCCACCCTACCCCTTGTTTTAATGAGGCAACTGTTGCATACAACACGCGTTGTAATAATAAGAAAAGAAAGAGGTTCACCTGTATGTCTAATTCCCTTTAATTTCGATGCGACATATGTTGCATCCGTTACGCATCATAGCTTGGGAAATAAAGAAATAAGAACGAATAACGTTCTTTTTCCCTTCAAAAATCGTCTTTATGGCCGGAAGTGTTATTTCGCATTATTTTTATCGGAAATTATCATCGGGGGGTTAAAACGCAACGTTTATAGTCCATTAGAGGTTTTACATTTTTAAAACTTATTATAACGCTGCATATTCATTTTATTTGCATTTTGCTAGTTTTATAAATAATGTATCTAGTAATAAATTATTTTTTCTCCCCCGGTATAGGTATATAGAGCGACGAATTGAAGGATGAACTAAAATTGGCAAAAACATGTTATTGGAACTCTTATTTGCTTTTTACCACGTAATAAACCCAGTTCTTTAAATTTTGTGACCTATTTTTGTGAACGCGACGTTTGTTAAATTCTTATTGCAACCTTCGCCACACTGCCGTTACAGATTTTCATTCCATGAACACAAAAAAATTCGTTTTTATATGTTTTATAATTTAATTTAAACTCTAGCACAAAACTCGTTCTCCATAAAAATACGAGCTGTACATTTGGCATTCGTAGATTTGATCATCTGAAATATTTAAACTGAATATACAGGGTGTCCCAGATTTAAAGTTACAGAGTAATGGGAGATAGAGCACACTTAGCTGCGTTTAAAACACCCCCAAACTTACCCTTGAATGTTAACAGGTTTTTTATGGTTTTTGATTAAAATTGTAGTCGGCCATATTTCTGGAACGACTTTAAATAAGATTTGGTACAAATATTATAGACTTTTATCCAATCAGAATCATAATTAACGTTGGAAAAATTCCAGAACCGGACTAAATTTTTATAATGTTGCTCTCAGGGCCGATAACTTCACCCTGTGTATAATTTTTTTGGTAAATATTAGTAAACGTTTAAATAAATAGTCAATGAGTCAGTATAAAATAATGTCATAATATTTGATGGCACGTTTAGGGTTATTATCCAGCGATTTTCAAAAATGTTGATTGACCAAATTTTAAATTCTATAAATTAGGCAACCAACTAACTAACGTCACTATTTTATTAATTTTACTTAATTACACTATTAATTAAACATCTTACTTTTTTTAGACAAGAAATACACATTTATTGAAAAATTAATGGAACGTGCAGGACTGGACTTAAAATTTCATGATTAAGGGACGATATTTTCATTTCCCACTAAATCTATTTGATTAATAAGTTCCATGAAAACAGTTATTGATGCAATTGTATCCAAGGAACCTATCTACCGGTTTTTTATGCGGTGTTTCTAAGCTTTTCTAAATTTAAAATTCCCATTCAAAATATGGTACATTTCATTTCTTTCATGAAAAAAAAAATGTTAATAATGTGGCTTGTATTAACATAGAAATTAATATTAAAATATTAAAGATGAAGGTTGAAAATTTTGTTTTGACAAAATAAAGTCATAATGAAACTTATTAAGCAACAATGTACAACACTTACAACTAAAAAAAAAAAATTAATTAACAGAACGATGTAATTAATTAAAATTACAATAGATTTTCAAAATAACCACTCCTAATACATTTTTGAGATGTTCCTGTGTGTCGAATTTTTCGTTGTACATCTTTGACTTAAGTTGACCCTATAAAAAAAAAATAGTCGAGAGGTGTAGAGTCAGAAGACCTCGGTGGTAGTTATCCGGCTTCTTCGACCGATCAATCTGTGGAATAATGCTGAATGAGATGATATCTGACCGGACAGAAAAATGGGGTTAGGCACAATTATGCTGAAACCACATGCTCCTAGAATTGTTATAAATTAGCAAAACACGTAAGAAAATTTAAATAAACTTCTAAACTTCCTCACGGCCCTATTATGTGTTTAAGATATTATTTGTGTGTATGATTTTAGCAAAAAAAATTGTAGACGTTTTCCAAATCGCCATATACCAAATCATACGACATTTTCAAAGGTATTCCAATTTAATAATGAACATGGAAAATTTCATATTAATGTATTTCAAAAATAATGTAAATAATGTGAATAACAATAATTGTAAATGAAATGTAGTTAATCATGGAATCTTAAGCGGATCCAGCCCTGCACGAATCATTTATTTGTCAATAAATATGTATTTCTTATTCAAAAAAATTAAAACGATTAATTAGTGATACCCTACACTAATTAAGCATCTTTATCTTAAGTAAAATTAATAAAATAGTGGCATTAGCTTGTTGAATGCCTAATTTATAGAATCTGAAATTTGGCCAATCAATGTTTGAAAATTTATTGAAGAATAACCTTGAACGTGCCTTCAAATATTATAACATTATTTATACACTGATCCATTGATTTTTTAAACGTTTACTAATATTTGCCAAAAAATGATACACAGGGTGATGTTATCGGCATTTAAAGCAACATTTTAAAAACTGAGCCCGGTCCTGGAATTTTTCCAAAGTAAATTATGATTTTGATTGAACTAAAATAGCATAAAATTGGCAACAAATTTTATCCTAATATTTTATAGCCGTTTCATAAATATGGCCGACTACAGTCGAAAACCAAACAAAAACTGTTAACATTCAAGGAAAAGTTTGAGGGTGCTTTGAGCTCAGCTAAGTGTGCGCTATCTTTTTCCCATTATTCTGTCACTTTAAATCTGGTACACCCTGTATACCAACCAAATGTTAATTCAAAAAACTTTAATAGGTAGCAAATGCATATGTTAATAAACTTGATTATACATAAATCGAACATAATATAGCGAACAGCTGCTAAGAGCACGAAAAAATTAATTAAACCACTATTTTTTGTGAATAAAATATATTAACAGTTTTTCTTTTTGTTGCAGGTATCCATTCAATGACTCCGAACATGCGTCTCTTTTTGCAAAAATTTCCAGGGGTCATTTCGTAATACCCGAATGTCTTACATCAAGAGCTAGGTGTTTAATAAGGTCTCTTTTGAGGCGAGAGCCTTCGGAAAGATTAACATCAGAAGATATCCTTTATCATCCCTGGCTAGCAAAAGAAGACAAGGACTGGTCTTCTAGAGCGTGTGATCAGTTAGTGCCCGAATGTAGCTTCTACGATTAGTTCCTAAAATTTTTCAAAAAAATTTCGGGATGACGTGCAAATCTTGTGCTGTGTTTTAGATTTTAAGAAAATTGAAGCCATTCATTAGTTTTTTAAGTTGTAAATATTGTGGTATTGTTATTTTGTTGTTTTTCACCATTATACAGACGGGTTTCGCAACAATGGTTTTTAGGTTGTTTTTATTTATTAATTTCGTTGTTTTCCTCATATCAACCTAATCACAATTGTTGCTTCATGGCCACTTCAATTAACGTTTTCTGATACTGTTTTAAGATTTTCAATCTCATTATGTTTTTTATTTTTGTTGGGACTGATTTAGTTATTCAATTTGAAGGCATCACGGTGTAATTTTAGTAAGTAATTTCGAAGACTGAACTGTTAACTTCTTGTGTTAAGGTCTAAATTATTGTGTTTATTATTTCTTCTAATTTTGTCACTGCCAAACATACTTTAATTGTTATATTATATTTGTTCAAAATAATAAACATGATTAATCCAACCTTTTACAACAATTTCGGAACTTTTTAATTTACCTTAACAATGCCATTTTATTTATCTTTAATGTGTAATTAATATATACAGTTTTATTATTTAAAAATCGTGATGCTCTAGATAAAGTTAGTATTGTGATCTCGGTCAGGTTTGTGGAAATTTGACCTACTGTATATTTTTTGAACTGATCATGTACATAAAAATCGTTGTATATTTCGTTTCTTAATTTATGTAAGAATGTTACTACTGATCAAGAGCACGCCTAGGCACGTAGCACGAGGGCAGTATGTTTTCGACGCCCTCAAAAACAAAATGATCGTTGAACAGATTTTTTTTTTAATTCGTTACAAAAATATCAATATTGCGCATATTGTGATGATAACACGTACACACACAGATCGTGGATATCAATTTTTTAATTGAAATTTCGTGTTTGTAATTTACTATACATTATAGTGTTTTAGGATTCACTAAATATTTGAATCAGGACCTCAAAATAAGAAAAAAGTTTCCTGTGGAGGTATGTCCGGAAACGCTTCGTTAAAGAGTTACGCCACTTCAAAGGTGGAGACTAAAAATAGGTTTTTAATTTTTTTCTCATTTGGAAAAAGATAAAAAGAAACTAATTTTGTTAGGGATTTTAATGGGTGATATCAGTAATCCCCATTTTATTTTGCCTAGTAGGCTGCTGTCAAATAATCTTTATTCTTAATTTTTTTAGCCCACTAGGCATTTTTCATTTGATTAAATAATGCAATTTTCCAAATAACCGTGTGGATGGAGATTATTTTATTTTTTATTCAAAAACTATCAGTTCGATAGAAAAAATAAGAGACAAAAGGGTCTCTAAATAAATCAAGCTTTCCAAAGCATATTTTTATATGATAAAATTCGGGCCCGTTAAAAAGTTTTAAAAAAATAATAAAATAGGGGTTACTGATTTCACCCATTTTACCGATAAGGGATGATTGAAAAAATATTTAGAAAGAAGCGTTGGAAATTACTTCTGGCGGTTACCAATATTTTTTCAATTAACTTAGATAAGATACTTTTCTGTTGTTTTCAGTTTAGAAAAATACCTGCGTTGACTCCGGTAAAATTAAAGAAATTCGTAATGAAGCTGATATATTTGGAAAGCTAATAATTAAATTGTTTTCAGTGCCGAAGGTTCTATTTTTTCTAATTTTCTTTTGTTTGAAATGTTTATTTTTTGTCCAAGGCGAACGAAATTTTATTTATAAAAATAAGTTCTTTTTATATCTGTGCTAGATATTTGCTTTTTATATATTTTTTTTTCAATTGACACTAAATAATTATGCATTTTCCCATTTATTACTCCGGAGTAAATGTTTGAAACGTTTTTTTGTAATTCTTTTTTGGGCACCCGCGTTGCGATCAAAGTCAAATCATTTTATGTTTACGGCGATAAGTGCTATCATTTTCTAAATTTTCGTTACGAATCATTGTAACACAGTCGTTCCTAACTAAGTAGTAATATTTTTTAAATTTTATTTCCATTGCAAATCTCTTCAATGTTTAGGTAAATTGGTTTAATTAAATACCGGTTTAAATCAGCGATCACTTGGTGTCTAGCAGGATGTGCATGAGGGGGTGGGAGGCGTAGGTAAAATATTTTAAAAATCTTATAAATAAATTTTAAATGGTAATGAAATATAATAGAAGTTTTAGCTAGGCATCTAATTGCTCGTCGGTGGCCGCCCTTAACTATGAATAATACCCTAAAGCGTTGCCACTGCCTTTACGTGCTCTTGAACGTTATTACTATGTAAATCATTGTACATAGCTTCGCATTTGTGAAAAAAAATCATTGTTGGTATATATTATGCTGTTGTCCATAATAAACAGTTTTTATATAAATTTCATGAATTTCTTCATTAAAACCCGATTTCTGTTTCCTAATCACTAGCCCTTTTTACGTAGAAAGGTAAGTACGATTTTTATTTTTTTGATAATTTGAATGAAAATTTATATTAATTTTTTCTAAAAAAAGTGAATTATGTAACGATTTAATAAAATAAAAAGTATTCGGAGAGGTATGAAAATATATCGGTTGGTGGTGTGAGGGACAGTGGTATATAATAGAGTCCCTCAAGTAAGAGTCTGGCCAAACAGCATGTGGTGGCCATGATTATCCATTTGTGCAATGGTCAGCAGTCCAGGAAAAGGAGGTGAGAAGCTGACAGTTAATTAGTTAGTGACTGAAAATATTTAATAGTTGTTCAGAATTAAAAACGGTATAATGATCCAAAGTTTCAGATTCGACCGACGGGACAAGTATGCAAAAAAAATTAAAGAACATTTTTAAAAAAGTGCGCTGCGACCCTTCACGTAAAACGTTGAGGGAACCGTAACATATTTGTCAAAATTTTATAGGACCAGGAAGTTGTAGAGGACAAAATTATCCAAAAAAAGTCTACGACGGTATATATCTTTATAGTTTAGCCGTGAGCGCAAACAAAAAAGCTTTATAATTTTTATCTAATTGGGAGCCTAGACCCAGCCTAAGTTTTTGATAATTCATTCAAAGATAAAATGTTTGCATATTGTAAATTAAGAAATAATTAAGTGTACGTAAAAAACAATTTAAATGCGCAGTTACTAACGTCACATACATACGAAGTATTTGTAGGTTTCCAATTTTCCCTTCGTACTTTGACGGCCTCATTCTATGAGGATTCTGTGGGAATACATTCATTTTAAAACCATTCTTTATCATACACAACACTACAGTCCGCGCAATAACTAATATTATACAACTAAAACTGCGATTCTACTGTTATCTATTAAAATCTATACTGAACGACTTTTAAAGACTAATTATTAATGTTAACATTATTCCATATCTTCAGACTACTTATTCAAAATAAGCAACAACCCTCCAGTACAAATTAAAATACACAGAAAATGAATGTAAACAAACCATAAATTCGAGAAATATGGACGTCGCGTACCGTGACCGTGTAAGCCAATGAAAAAGATGACATACCTATGGCCAGACTATACTTGAGTACATACCCAAGTAGATTGTGTATAGTGGGCTAGCGGATCTGATCGTGGCACCATCTTTCAAAAAGGAAAATATGGGTTATGTTTACCTGCAATGTGAAAACATGTTAAAGATGAGATTTGACAAAATTCGTGACTGAAATTAGTAAATGTTAAAAAAAGTATAATAAACACTTATTTAAAATATTTATCTAAGAAAAATACAATTATGATATTTATTTATTTACACTGTTCTGCGGGACAAACCCACTTACAGAATAGGAGGGTGTCTCTCTGCCTCCCATTAGCGGTGCTCATGAATAATTTTAAGTCATACGCATAAAGAAATGCGTGTCCAAGTCATTCAGAATATTGTTAATGCAGGTATTAAATAACAAGGGCTATAAAACAGATCCCTGCGGAGCTCAGGATGCAAGGTATTTTTGACCCTATTAACTACACACTGCTTTCTATTAAATAATACGAGGCAAGCAGGATTATGAATGAATCAGAAAATCTAAAGTGTTTCAACTTTTTAACTAATAAGTTATGGTCAAGTCGGGGATGAGGTATGGTATATATACTTTAAATAACAAAATCTCGAAAACTATAAGTCGTAGAAAACTGAATTTTTTTTTTAAAAAACTTCCTTGAAGTGTAAGCTTTATTTCATACACATATGGTATGACAAAATTCCTTAAAATAAAAAAAGTTTTTCGCTTACCGAAAAAATGCAGCAAGGAAAGTAAACGTTCCAGTTTTACCTAGTTTTACAAAAAAAATTAAATTTTCCATAAAAACGAAATTAAAGCAGTGACCTTCGCCCACATTTCCTTTATCAATTAAAAAAAAATACATGTAATTATCTCGATTGGTTCCGGAGATATCATGAGGGATGTGTGAAAAAGTAAGAAAAAATTAAGTTTGACAAATTTATGACATTCTTCGAAATAAAAAAAGTTTGACCTACAAAAAAAATGTTGTAATTGGCCATTACAGATGGCCAAGGATCTATCATGCTGTGAAGGTCCCAAGTGGTTGTACCTTAAAAAATTTTTTCAAGAAGGAAGCTACTTTTTCCCCGTTTTACGGTAAGCAAACTTGAATACTGTAACTGCTGTATGTGTATAATCAATACGTTAAATTCAATACTTTTATTTCAAGTTAATACTTTTTTGTACAATTGTTAAATTGTTGCTAGCTGAACATAAAAACCTACATTGAAAAAGTAAACCAGCGAACAATACAGTTAAATCCCGTTCTGCGTTCCGTAGCGTCTTACCCCGAACGTCTCGTCATAATATTTCGCAAACTATATATATGTAACCATAAAACCTGGTAACAAGAAACACAAATCAAATAAAGGTTGCAGTTTCTCATGCGAGACCTAAAGATAGGAAATTAATTTCGGGACTGGTGTGAAAATTAGATACTGAGGCAAATCCAAAGAGCTGTAGAAATTGGAAAGGAATCAGAAAGAATGTAAAACGGGACAAATTCATAAAGCGAGGACTACAACAAATTAATATAAGCTTCTTTCTTTCATTCGTCATGACCAAAGTTAATTCACTTTGGTACTATCGGACAAGGAAATATGTGTTATGTAGGCAAAGAACAATCAGAATCATGATTACGTTATTCACGAATTAATACGAATGAAATCAGCTTATAGTCGGCAACAATGACAGCTCAATCCTACAGGAACTAAAAAAGTGTCCATTATACCTTTTACCAACCTATCTTTACCTTCCTCAACATCTACAGTGGTGGGGAGACCTCCCAGTAGCAGTAAATGTGATACTAAACTAACCTTCGACCATTTAATTAATGACAATCAGTATGGAAATGATTTGCAATTATACATCTCTAGAAAATAAACAACTATTACTAAAAAAACTAGTAATAAAATGTATGCTGAATGGTTTCTTCCGATTTTTAAGTAAATTTTTTAAGTGGTTTTAGTAACATATTTTTTATGTGTCGCAATCATCGATTTTTATGAATGTATATTTTTTAAATTCCAACTAGGAGTTAATTCGCGATTGAAAAAACCGGGCCATAGTATCCAAAACGTAATTTTCACATTTTTGAAAAAAAACCAATGCCTCAAAACGGTTTAATGTAGTTTCTCGTACAGAGTTATACAAAGATCAATATATCGTTTTTCAGATAAGTTTATATGGGTATTAGCATTTTTCCTGATGTGATGAATTTCAAAATAAGATTATTTTCATCCAATGGAGACCGATTGGTCAATTATAGGTACTGTACTGCATCCGCAAAGCCTTATTTTACCGATGTGAGTGTGCTGTTAGTTCGTCTTGGTATCCTTTGTTATTTATATGGATTTATATAATCACACCTACATCTCAATTTCTTTGAAGCTACTCATGGTCAATAATAACAAAACAAGGGCTTGAAGGTATTAAAAGTAAAAGTTAACAGTATATATGTCTGGATATTAATAATGAAATAATTGGCAGCAACAATCGACTGGCGACCACTATGCCCGAGGCCGACTCGGCGACGATCATATCAGCCCATGGGCGGGTTTATCTGTCTTCTCATTCTTTGCTCTTTTACATTGTTATCTTATCAAAATCGAGAAGTGCATTAACTTGAACGGTAGGTATTCCAAAACAATATGTGAAATTGTTCAGATTTTGTGCTATAAAGTGATTGTTACACCTAACTCCAGTAACCACTTTTCCAAAAACTATTTGACGCGAGCAACTTATTCGACAAGTAATGTAAATAAAAAAAACGCTACTTAAATTAGACAAACCCCAAATTCTAACGCAGAACTATGTAGAAGGGGGTTACAAGCGTAGACAGACACAACCATCCCCTCTGACATTATCTGCCGGAGCTGAGATTCGAACTCAGGAGCAGATAGTAGATAGACAATAACTAGTCCAGCTTGTCACATAGCGTGCTATAACAAACTCTGTTACCTTGCCAAATAGCGCAGTTGGCTATAGTCAATATTAATACTAAAATAATATGAGAAAGTTAACAGTACAAATGTGGTTCTCAGTTTGTTTACATATTGGATTATCAAAAAGCTAATTTACATTAAAGCACAGACTAATTGTCTAACGATTACTTGTCTGTCAGAAATTGAACGTCATTCCCCAATAACAGCAGTTCGCCTTTCATAGCAACTACTTAATGAAGTTGCAGGTCTTGAGGTTCGTTCAGTATGTAACCAATCATCGTCGACCCAATGGTTAAATGGGCAGTAGGACACTAGAATAACTCTAGACTTTTCCACGACCTTCGATAGTATCAACGGTTTTTTATAGCGTGTATAAAATGCCAAATGCGGCCAAATGATAACAAAAACCGACTGAACAATCGTGATGGACGTAACAAAAATGGTGAAGTCAGGATGTGTGAGCGTATCGTAAGTGGCTGGTCTGATGAGGCACAGGCTACAGCGACAGTTTAAAACTGTGGCAGCGGTAAGTTGAGTATATAGCGAATCGCATTTTAACTTCGTGACAACTCTACTCTCGGAGATCGAAAGCGAAACCTCAGCGGGCAAAGTTAAGGCAATTTCGTATGCTTTCAGATGGATAACTTCAATGTTTAGGATAAAAGGTGTCCGACGCGAGTTTGGCTGCATGACATGAACAAAGAATAGGCAATTATGAAATGAAATTTCTTTATTTAATAACGAGTTTACCTCCCCTAGTTCTGATTACACTCTCAAGTCTACGTTATATGCCTTCAATTACGTGTTAGTTGTTGGATAGCCTCATAAGAAATATTATCCCACTCTTTTGATAGTGCATCCCTAAGTTACTGCAGTGTTAACAACTGCCCACGACGTAGCCTGATTCGACTTCGAAGCATATTACATATGTGTTATATGGGATTTAGGTCAGGATTACGTTCTGGCCAGTTTAGGGCTTCAATATTGACGTCATGGAGGCAGTTTCTAACAATTCTGGCCAAGTACGGACGAGCATTGTCGTACATTAAAAGAAATTGCTCACCAATAAACCCCACAAAAACCACCACATGCTCTTCCATTACATTAATGTAACTTCTAACTGTTAAAACACCTCCATCTACGAACACGTCAGATATGCCAGCCCACACCATTACAGACCCACCACCAAACCTCACCTCACTTAATTTGCATTGCACGTATATATCTTCTCGCCTTCTCCACAGTCTCTCTCGTCCATCTAGAGACCTCAGGATAAATCGGGACTGATCGTAGACAAGAACATTGCTACACTGCCCCATATTCGAATTGAGATGTTCGCGTCCGAAATTGAGTCTGTCCACGTGATGATTCCTGAGAAGCTCGGGGTTTGTTGCTGATCTTCTCCCAACAGTTCTATCGCTGACGTTGACCTAACGCACTTCTTGCAGTTTATTTCAACTGCCATGTGGACACTGAAAAGAAAATCCATCCTTTCAGCCACTTCGCAGATGCTAAAGCCAGCATCAATTTAAACAACTGCTCTAGAGGAATCTCTCAGGATAAGGGCATTTTACGGGTTAAAAATAAAATATAATTATAAGGAAAAACGAACTGAATATTTGGGATTTGCCTCGCTTGCGTGATTAGGGACAGTTTCGTTGAGATATAAGCCTCCCTCTATAACCTTAAAGCTAGCTAAGAATAAAGATTCCAGAAAAAACATGTTTGAGCAATAAATTGCATAATTTTCTTTTTGATAGAAAATATGTTTGAACAAATGACATCCAACAGTTACGGGGCTGCCAGCAAACGTAGAAAAACTATTATAAGCACATCTTGAGTTGAGATACTCCCACCACTAATTTATTTTATTGCTCAAGTCTCTATGACTTGAAGGGATCTTTAGCGTGCATCACATCGCAGGCAAAACAATCAGTTTGACATCCCTTTGAAAAAATGACATCAGAACATCATCCCACTAAACCTCAGACTCAAATTAATCCGACACATCCACAAATGACAAACAAAAATACAACTGCTTATATATTGCATTCTAAGCATCTAAATATCCTGTTAGAGGTCATCCTTATTAGTTTTTATACTTCAGTGCTATTAAATTACGATTGTTTTTCTATGAGGAACCTGAGTTTTGCAACAAAGGTGATAAATTAGACGATAAACTTAATACATATGATTTTAATACCTGTCATGAATGATTGATAGTCCAGAAACATTTGGCATTCGCAACCTGCTATATTTTTTCTGCTAGATATATCGAATTCTAAACAAACTAAAATTAGAATTTATAAATAAGTGTAAAAAAATACGGATTATCAAATTAAAATTTATTACCGTTCACAAAAATCGCGCGTCTTTTCTATATAAGGTGGAAAAGGAAAACTGAACAATTAATCTGCATTTAGTATAAATAAACTTATTTATCTTGCTTAATTTTCAGATATCTAAAACATGAACACACATAAATTAGACAACCTCTCAAACCAAAGCCGAAGCTGCAATGACAGGGATTATACAGTTGAAAAAAAACGCGGACACACATAACCAATCCCTTCGACTTTGTCAGATTCGAAACCGGGATTTGAATCCGGGAGTCGATAAACAGTAAATCAGCTACGTTTGCCACTTAACGCTCTGGCCCACCGCGCTGCCGAGCTCGGTTAAACATTGAAAAATACATTAATGTCCTAGTAGTAGTAGTAGTAGTAGCTACTTATTTTACTAGGCAAGTAGGCCACAATGGGCCCTTTTTACCTAGGGACCTACAGTTTAGCGTGGACTCCGAACCACGGTCCTCGACTGTCAACTAACCCACCGCCTGGGCCTGCCCGCCTGCACCGCTAGCAGAGTGACAAACCTCCTGGGTAGGTCTCTGCGACCCTCCACCCAGGCTCGCCTCTCCGCCTGCATCAGGCTAGCGGCCTTCCCGGGATTGTCTGTTGACAGCCTACCGACTGTTAGATGAGCTATCGTTCATCCATCCAATTGCCGGACTTGATCAGTGCTGCTTAACTTCACTGATCGAATATCGGATATTAAACGGATGTCCATACCTCATCCCCCATTAATGTCCTACTAGTCTGTTATTTTTCAATAATAACCTTAATTTGAGATACATTAAATGAGAAATAACGCCCTAGGGAGTTATGATTATCCATAACGCTCCAGGGCGTTATAAATTTATAACGCATTTACATTTTCACTACAACGCAACACAAAACAACTAAATGGTGATGGCGTTATCGACAAACAAACTGTGTTGCATAGTTATGGCGTTTACAAACAATTTTGATTATTACTCTCCTTTTAATGAAATTCTGAACACAGTAGGTGTCAAATTAATCAATCGTAAATGTCAAAGAATTTTCGAATTAAATAACAGACTAGTACGACATGTGCTGAGAAGTTACACCTTGCCCCTTCCGAACACCAGTCAATTTCTTAAAACGGGCCGGCTTCATAATAATGAAGGTCATACAATACATTTATACAGAACAGACTGATATGTTATTGATTTTAGGTTATTGCAAAAAAAATGGTCGCATAGATACAGTGAAAGATTTCCAAATCTACCTACTGTATGTCTTTGCGAACAGAGGTGCTTTGCTCCAACAGCTGTTGGTTAAACGCCGTATTCACAATATGTCCGGAGGATCTGTCCGTTCTTTGTGTTTGGCATACAAATTTGCACATGTATGTCCGCACCCTTGCCTTGTCTTGCTCGTCATCCATGGGCCGAAAGGAAAAGGTCTAACGCGAGACGGACACATTCGTGTGTCAGTAGTTCTTGACGAATCTCTTCGCCCAGCGAGACACTCGTTACTTGACCTTCGAAGGTGTTGTGTTGGATTAGTTGACAGTTATTTTGCAACCTAATGTGTCTTTCGCTGATAACAAAATATTTTGAGTTTCATTTTGCTGTACAAGTCGTAGTCTTGCTTGTGGAGTGTTAAAAGTAAGAAATATTCTAACAAACAGATACACAATGATGCCTATCAAATATTGGTTGGCAAATGCAGAGATTTGCCCTGAGATCGATGTAAAAAAATAGACTCCCTTCGTGCTGGTTTTCTCCATGGTAAACATAATTCTCAAATACACTGTAAAGCATATCTGCTGGACATATTTGTGTGTGAATACGGCGCTGTAACGACGTCGAGGTACGATTAGGACTTCTGAGTGTAAATAACAGATTTTGGACAAACTTGCACAAGTGAAACTTAAGCACCAGACTGGAAGTAGAAATGTGACAGCGTTCATAGAATATGATAGGACAACTACTTTATCCAGATCAAATTAAAACTTTGTTAGATTCAGATGTGTTTAGTTTTTTATCGGTTCATCTAAGATTATAAGGGTACTAAATTAATGAACCGTATTCAAGTTTAAAGCGAACTGATGCAAAATAAAGTTTTAAGCGCAGTAAAATTAGAGAATTATCTACAGTTTCTTATAAATTAAGCATAATATGTTTAAGACCGAAGAGGTAGTTTGATAAAAATGATCAACAGAAGATAATTTGTTGCCGAAGAGTATCCCAAGATCCTTAACTGATGTGCAGCGACAGAGTGATACATTATTGTATGTATAAGTTATTAGCCTGATCTTACGCGTATACGAGCATACTCTGCATTTGGATGCATTCATAAATAACATATTACTAAAGCTGGCCGAGGTCACCTGGCCGACAGAGCCGTCATATGACTCATATGTTTACATCATATCATAATACTTGAATAAGTACAATAAATGGAAATAAATTTTAACAATAATGTTATATTTTATAAAAGTTTGTATAAAACTCACCCTTTTAAACAGATTTATGAAGTAGTTTGGTTGTCGTCATCACAAAGTGGGGAAGATCTATAGTATAATAGCATCAGGTATGTTTCTACAGCTGTCTCCGTTAGCGATGTTCACTTTGGTGAAAAAATATGTTTGTATTTTGAAAATGACCGTTCGACATCTACGGATGTAATACAGGTATAAGTAAAACAATCTGTGAACTTACTTAACGAAGTTGTAGATGCACCATCACAAATTTGTCTTAATTTGTTAAAATCAGGATCTTTCTGTAACACACTCTCGAATTTTTCACTAACGCGATTATTTTTTGCGTCATTTATAGCCTGTAGCTGTGTATTTACGTCGTCCACTATTTGCAGCGATTCCACTAACGACAACGAACTATTTTGCAATTTTTCTATTGCGTCGTGTAGTCCTCTATAATTGTTACTAATAGTTTTTAAATCTGTTTCAAGGGAAACGTCTTGAAAGCTTGTCTGGCTTTCCCTAATAGCTGCTGCCTCGTTAGGGTTGAACTGTAGTATCACAGCTTTTATTTGTTGAAAATATTCAGCATAATAAAGAGCCGCTTTCAACCACGTTCCCCAACGTGTAAGAATCGGCTCTGGTGGTTTAGGGATACCAGGACACTGTCTGTGAAATGCTCGAAGCCGTTTAGGAGATTTGAGAAATACTTTTTTGTATTTGCTATTAATGCATCTACCTCTGGAAAACATTTTCGAATCGTTTCTGCCACAAGATGGAACGCATGCATTTTACACGTAACATGTAAAAACCTACAATTGTCTCTTTGAAGAGAACGGCCTACCACGCGCATTGTCGCGGCACCATCAGTCACAAACATCAATACTTGACTTGTGGAAAGTTTTTCGAATATCTCCAACACCACACGCGTAATTATTTCGCCAGTACACGCAGTTAGTCTTTTACTAGCTAGTAAAAGTGGAAATGTTGGTTTAAGAGGGTCCAGTACACGTACTATAATATTTAAAATAGAATTTTTTTTACAATCTGTCGTCTCGTCAATACATAACCAGAGCCGTGTATTTTTTAATCCACATTTAATCCTATTTACAATGTCTTCACGAACAGCTGGAATATATCTACGTAACGATGTACGACTTGATAAGTTCACCTGGGGATTGTATTTATTCCAAAACTCCCGAAATGGTTGTTTATCCAGTATGTGTAGTGGAATATTACAGGCTATTAACATTAACAATAAATCAAACATAAACTGAGTTGTCAAAGGCATGCCATTTTTTTATTTTAATGTTGCACGGTATTGATATGACGACGACAATCTGTTTTGTGCCAGCACATTAAGTCTTGATTGCAAACTTTACAAATTATTTTGCATCCGTCATAGAATAAATCCGGAAATTCACCGATAAATTTATTCACTGTGTCCGCGTACGGTCGTTTTTTACCCTTTGGCGCGTTTGACATTATGTGTAATTTATAGGTACAACCTCACGCATAAACCTTTCAAATAAAACTGCAGCGTAAATCACTTCTAAATCGGTACGTGTGACGCCAGCGCAAGACCGTGGCTGTACTCCAGCCACCTCGGCCAGCTTTACATATTACTAATGCACGATCTTTCCAAGCTGCCAATTGGTGTTTGTAATTGAGAGTTGCAACAGTGGCATATAATTTTAAGTCATCAGCAATGAGAATATTGTTACAATTTAAACTTTGTTTAAGGTCATTTATAAATAAAATAAATAATGGCGGCCCTAAGCTCGATTCTTGCGGACCTTCAGATATTGCAATTGTAAATGAAATTTAAAACCGTTATAGGCAACATATTGTGGCGTCTCAGTCAGGTAGGAAGTAAACAGGAGAACCAATGAATTACTAAAACAGTAACCATCGAACTTTTAGAAGAATGTAATAATCGATTCGATAAAATGCTTTTTGAAAAGTCTGTGTAGATTACATCTACTTCGCCTCGATTATCCATAAAATCAGAGATAAACTGATCTATTACCAGGTTTGAAGTGGATGAGCATTTTTCAAGAGACATACTGCTGCATGTTGTAGTGAAATAAATGTTTAATCTGCAGATAAATCTGATTATATTTCTAGGATCTTGACAATGGGAGAGTAGTTTTCTATGTTGCTTAAGCAATCGTATTTTAAGACTGGACACACTTACGAAATCCATACTGAAAATCTGGAAGGATGTTTTTACTTTTAGATAGGCTAACAGTTGTTCGTTAGCAACTGCTTCTATTATTTTTGAAGGTGCTGGTACGAGAGAAATAGCTCTGTAATTTGAAATTAATGGTTTATCACCCTTTTAATATAAGAGATGCACTTCTAGACAGAGGTATGTTGTGTTCAATCGTTTCATTCGGGATTACGTGGTAACTTTTTGTACATACCCTGTATATGGTTAATTTTCTAGCAGAAATGTTTTTATAGATTTACATCTTTGACTTCGTTTTCATTGTAAGCCTAATGTTTATCAAAATTTATTCATGATTATATAAATCTTTTTCCTGTCAAATTAGTCATTATTTTATTTCAGAAACTTTCGTTTATAAATATTATCATAAAATATTTGTTACATTTGAATTATCATGGAGGGATGTACAGGATAAAAGGGGTTTGTAAGTTGTGTTGAAAAACTTATTCAGCATTCATAAATATTATTATAAAATATTTGAAACATTTAGCAGCGACACATGGTTTTGTCAGTGTGTTGTATTTTAAAACATTAAAATTTCCTTTTCATAATAAGTTACTAACGCCTCAGAATTCTAAACAGACATGCCAGGGATGATAACACGCTTAAAAACTAACAAATCACTTAACATGTTTCCTTGATATATAGGACTGGAATAGGATATTTTAAAATGAGGTCAGCGATATGTAATCTGAGGGCATTTCTTTTCTAGTCTACGCCTGCAGCAATGATTGAAACCATTTGTTCTTTGCCTATAGACAGATGGTAGTCGCCCAATCTGAAAAACACATACATTCTATAAAACAAAATACACTGGCCGACACAATTTTTGTAACATAGTTCACTTATGTTGGTACGTGATTTGAGGCTGTCAAAACAACAAGCAAAACTTCTTGGTTCCTGACTAAAGGAGTGAAACTTAATGGCTACAAAAACAAGATTACGACTTTTAGAAAAAGAATTCAACATTTTCCGCATTTTATAATATAGAAAATTCACTATGCGCGTGTATGCAGGAAATTAATATCGAGCATTCCCTTTCTGAGTGGCGCTTATTCATAGATTCCTTAAAATATGTACAGTTCAAAAGCTGTATTACTACATAATGGAAATTTAAGACTATCTATACCAATTGCCCATTCAGTAGCAATGAAATGTTATGTCAATATGAGCAACATTTTAAATAAATTAATTATAACAAATAGCAAATATGTGGAGATTTAAAAATAATAGCCATTTTAGTAGGGCTTTAAGGAGGCTTTACAAAATATTGATATTTTCATTGTTTATGGGACAGTCGTTCAGTAAAAGAACAGTATATAAAAATAATTTGGCCCTAAAGGAAAGAATTTGAGCCAAGAACTAGTCATGTTAAATATGTGCCCCTTGTACACCCTAAAAATATGCTTTTGCCACCTCTTCATATTAAACTTGGGCTAATGAAAAATTTTGTGAAGACTATGAATAAAGAGAGTGAAGGATTTAAATACTTTAAAGAACTTTTTCCGCAATTAAGTGACGCCAAACTTAAAGAAGGCATTTTTATTGGTCCTCAAGTTAGAAAATTGCTTGATGATGCAGGAACACTCAACAGACAGGAACTCAGAGCTTAAAACTCATTTGTAAGCATAATCAGGGGATTTTTAGGGAACAAAAAGGATGAGAACTACAAGCAACTAGTAAGAGAATTTTCAGATTCGTACCAAACGCTTGATTGCCGTATGTCTTTAAAAATTCACTTTCTGCATTCTTAGTTAAATCTCTTTCCTGAAAATTTGGGCGCGGAAGCAACGAGCAAGGAGAAACATTTCATCAAGTTATCAGGACAATGGAAATTTTGTTTTCAAAGATGATGGGATCCAGCCATGATGGGGGATTATTGTTGGTTCTTAAAGCGAGACGATTTGACTCCCCCCGCCCATACAAGAAAAAAATGAATTGAGCATATGTTTTCAAAAATTATTCTCTATCTTTGTAGATATATCTATGTAAGCCATATGTCATATAAATCATTGATATATAGCAATTAATAGATTAGTAAAATTAACAATAATATTATTCCTGTCCATAATGTTTTATTAATGTAACAAGAAAACGTTTCGTGTTACGACTTTTTTCTTGCCATTTCTATAATCAGAGGCTTTATTCCAGTAGGTACGTTACTAAAAAAAAAATATATTTTTTTGTCCTCCAAATATTTGCATATAGAACAAATGTGAAAATTTAATGTCTAACACTTGACATTTGTTTCAACGCTATAAACTGAAAATTATATAGGGTGTTTTTAAATTGCTATTGAGAAATTAGGGAGCTAATTCTACATGTAAAAAAAAAAGAAAAAATATTCATATAAACATAAATATGTACGAAACTGCTTCCTAAGAGCGCTCTGAAAAGAGTTTTTATTTATTTCTCAGGACCACGTAGAGTCAGAGTAATAGAATTTGAAGAACTTTCACGCAAAAATGCACTATGTGACTACTATGGAAAAGAAGTTACATTTTTTTTTCTTAAAAAATTGGAAAAAATATAAAATTAACTCCACCAAATTTGAAAATTGTTGCCAAAACATTACATGAATTATTTACACATCTGATATGGACTTGTTTCCATTTACCTGAAAGGCAAGGAACTGTACTGTTTTGTTTCACTAGGCTTATGGATTTGATCTCTTTTAACCGATAAATTACCCGAATTTCAAACACCGAACAGCAGTTGACGAAATATAATGAACATGCAACGCATGTTTATCGTTGTTATTTTTAACCCTCCATTTTTTTTACATTTTTTTTTGTCAATTTGACTACGATTACTTAACGAAAATTACCTAAAAATACTACTATCTTGGTGTCTTATCACAGCATCCCTATGCTGTGATTTTATCGTAGGATGAACCTTTTCCGAGAAAAAGCTTAAAAATATAATTGCAGATAGATCCACATCCATAGATTCTAAAACGCGAAGTAAGTTGATGTCAATTGAAATTGACCTGTAAAATCTGTATTGTGTTTAATTTTACGACTAAAATGGAAGAGTATACCAGCGTAGAAATGACAGATTACATTATGGAAAAGCCGATGGCAATGCTATTAAATCACAGAGGTTGTACGCGGAAACTTTCCCGAATCGTCGTATTCCATGTGATAAAACTTTTGTACACCTTCATCAACGATTACGTGAAACTAGTACCTTTAAATTAAATCGCAATGTCTGTGGAAGTTATCGCTATGTTCGAAACCACCAAATCACGAAAAATAGCCACCTCAGGAAGTAGTTTCATCTTCCACTGTGTGGAGGGTATTGCGCGAGCAGTTAATTTACACACGTCAGTTACAATAAATACAGGGACTGCTGAAGATTTTCAACCAAGAGTAACGTTTTGTCAGTAGCTTTAAAAAATTGTTGAGGATCATCTCTTTTTACCAAAGATTCTCTTTTCTGATGAAACAGATTTTACACGGGATGGAGTAATTAATTAACTTTCATAACGACCATGTCTGGGTAGATGTAATGTGTGTGTTGGTATCTGATATCTGATTTTTTCACAAAATGCATTAATAGCGTTTTTAGATGATGTACCCGATGAAGCTCGACTTTACATGTAGTTTATGCATGATGAAGCTCCACCACACTTCCAGCGTTTTAGTAAGGGAATATCTGAATGTAGCATACGCTATTAGATGGATAGTATAGCTTGGCCGCCTCGTTCGCCCTTACTTAAATTCCTTGCATTATATTGTGTACGAAACTCCCGTAGATAATTTAAATGAATTACAACGAGTTGCGAATTCATCCGAAAGCATCAAAAACAAAGTGGGCATCTTTCGAAGTGTCAGAAATTCGATGATGAATCGGTGACCATTTTGAACATTTACTTTAGTTTTTACTATTAGTTTGTTACTTTGTTGAACGTGTTTCGTTATTAATTTTAGATTAATATAATTTAATTAAAACCTAATTCACTAAATAAATTTTAATAAAACCCTGCAGTTGTCTATTAAAATCTGAATTATCAATATATCTCTGTTTGCCTCATTTTTTTAAACTGAGGTCACATGACAATCTCGAGTCGCACTGGTTTCACGTTGAACATATTAACCAAATTCTATAACTCTGATTCTCGAGAGCAATTTACAAACACTGTAGTGTAGGTTAAACGAATAAAAAAAATCCGATTGTCGAAAACTGCGTCACCTATATAAAAGCATCAAGACTAATTAAGAGTTATTAATACTGTCACTATCATCCTATTGGTGATCATGGCATGGGGTTACTTGGCGTGCGAGAGGGTATTGAGAGCCCCAAAAATAATGTAGAAAATAATGGAAACAAGAATTAACTAAAACATAGTTTATTGAAATTAATAAACGGAATATCAACACCACAGTTAATCACATAAAAATAATAGTAGTCTTTTATTTGCATTATGTTTCAGATCAGTTCAGTTAATTTTTGTTTTTGATTGGTTTGACATTTTAAAAGACACTTTCTAAACCAATCAAAGATGAGAATAACTGAACTAGATCATAACTGACCTGATCTGCAGTGCAAATAAAAGACTACTAATAAAACAATAAAATGGGTATCTTACCAAGAAGGAGATGTCTATACCAATCTTCTTTAATTGAATGATCGAATGATCCTTTGGGGTTATTTATATTTTTAATTGATGCTCAATCAGCGATTTCCATATTGAGTTTGATTTCCTTTAGATTCAACAATCTATTATTATTGCGAATGAAATTTGAAAGCTTGCATTATTCTTTGTCTTTATTAAATAGATAAAATTCATGCTGGGTGTTATTTAGATTAAAAGTTAATTTAGAGTTTATATTAAATTTATTATTTAACTTCTTAAATTTATTTATAGGGAAATTGTTGATTTATATTTTGTCTACTTATGAATACTAAATAAAATAATTAAAATATTCACTATATGACAATATTTATTTGTATTTATGATGGCTCTTTAATTATAAGAAAGACATTAACTGAGCCCTCACTTTGGAGCTCTGTTGGTACACCCTGTATAACAAACACTACAAATTATATTTTAGTTACAAATTAGAATATCGTGCATCATTTTGGATTCTAGCAGCATTAAGATTTAGGTCCATTGTCTACAGGTTTTTTTAATTCATTAAATCCAAAGTTTATAATGTTCACACAAAAAAATTCAATAAAGGAATCCAGTTTGGTGTTTGGTTTTTGTGGTCCAACCTGCAAATATTTAGGCAGCTTTTTCATTTGTGATTATAATTGTATAATAATTAAACACCAGAATTTAACAATTAAATTTGTTATACCCTTCACTGGTATATTATAGGATTCTGATTAACTGGAAATTCGTGTTGTTTTTATGTAAAAAAAAGAAAAGAAACATTTTTGGCTTTATTATTTACCTAATGATTGTGTTTGTTGTATCTCATGATGAGAATTGTTTTGTAAAAAGAGAGATCGTTAACCGTGCAAAATTACTTATTTTTATCTTAATAACTTTTTAAATTACTACGTTGAAATTGTAAAAAATAATGCAGATGTCATAAAATTTTATAATTCAGGAAGTACCTGACTCCTGGGAAAGGAAGCTAATTACTATTTGTTCACGTAAATCTGAGCCTGTATTATAGAACATGTTGAAAAGCAATCTAATGTTGCAAAAACATTATTTAAATAAATTACTAATTCCTTGATCACATATAAATTAATCTTTCTACTTTAATTGGAAGGCAGTTCGGTATACTGTTTGTATAAAATAATATTCTTTCAATAAAATCAACAAATATTTCTATGTCAAATTAAGGTAAAATTGAAAATAGGCTATTGAATAATTCTTTCGAACCCTCCCTTATGTTCCCTTCATTGACCTCGTTTTTCACCCTATTTTAATACACAAATCCTTTTATGTTAATGCATTATATATCTAGGACAGGAAACCATAATAATAAGATCTCAACTAGATTCATATGTATAGATAGATGCAATAATAATGAATAAAATTTACACTGTGAGAGTATGTATTTGTAATTTCCAAGCCAAGCTTTCAATTGCATCCAGATATCTATTTGTTGCATTCCTAATTAATCTCAAATTGCTATTATAGATATATATTGGACAACTTTGTTGTCGTTCCGCGTCAATTAAATTCACATATAAAATTGAAAATTGTGGCAAACTTCCATTTTTAGATGTATTAGTAATTAGAAATTACGAAAATAAATTAGAATTTGACATATACAGAAAAGATACCAGTACTTTAAGATATATTCTTAAGGAATTTCACCATTGTACTCAACACATAATGACGAGTTTTAATTTTCTAAGTCATCACCTATTAAACTTCCCCCGTAATTAGGAGAGGTTTGAAAAAGAAAAGTCTTTGATTAAGTAATGGATATCTGTAAATTCAATTGAAATGGATTAGGAAACGTAAATTTAAAGACACTTTGGAATTCCTCAACCTTCCAAAATTTATATTGATTCCATGCGATCCTTGATTCACCATGGTACTGATAAGATTTTTAAAGGTATATGAATGATTCATTCATCAGGAAATAAAGTTCTTTTATACTAACTCAAAGATAATGGCTGGAAATCAAGTAAGCTACCTGAAATGATCATCTTGTGTAGGGTGATTATATACATCATTTATATTCACATGTATATTAAAATCTTTAATTTCTTAAGAATCCTAGACGTTTATTCATCACGTTTAATGTGGATAAATATACTCATGGTCATAAGGCAATTATTACACTTATTTGACTTATATCCCGGCACTTCCGCCAAAAAATTAATCTTTAATTCACATTGTTCGCGATAACCTTAACGTTTCCCACGACCTCTTGAGAAGTTGTAATCCACAATATATGTATCAAATTAGATTTTTTTATTTGTTTATTAAGTTTTGTCTCATTTAAGCCAGTTATTTGTTTGATGTCTACTTATTGATGAATTACTCAATACAAAAACAGTTGTTTTAACAAGTTAAATGAAAAAAGAAAACAGTTCTACAAAACTTAACGACCTAATTGGCTTGAAAATGTGTAGATACATAAATAACTTCAATGTAATTTGATAAAACTATCAATACTTTCATTTGTGAAATTCAAGTTCGAGGAATAGTTCATAGCCCGAAGGTAATTTGGAATACTTTAGTTATTAAAAAAATTGTATCAGGTCACATATTCCACACAGCTATAAAGAAAAAAATACAGTTTAGTGCATTTTGTGTAAATTATAAATAAATAATTATCTGACCGTTCTATATTTGATGTTTAAATATAACATCAAGGATAGAAGGGGCAGATAATTACTATTTATATTTTACAGATTTAACGAAGTGAATAAGAAAATGTAAATGTAAAGCATTACAATATTTCTGTGTATAAATATTTATGGTTTGTCTTCGTCAGAACATTTTCTTGAGGTATATTATAAATCAGGTCTACAAAGTTTTAAGGGAATCACCTTTACTTATGTAGATACCCAAAATATCAATAAAGATTTATGAAAATAATTAAGTTGGAAAGCACTACTTGGTATTTTTTTCTCTAGAGCTTTTCGAGCACTATTATAACTCCAATGGCCACTATTTTCAAACATAAAGATTTTTTAAAAAAGTTCCCCAGGGATAAGGTGAATTTTCGCTATAATTTTTTTGTCTAATTTGTTTTTAAACATTTAAAACAGAAAAATGCACCAGTGTTAGAAACTGTATAAAAAACTAATCTTACTAAATTTTGATCGGAGCCATCGTTTCGAAGTTATTTGTATTTTAATATAGCAATACAAGATAGGTACACAACAATGAATAGGTATGTAACTACATAGCTCTACAAAAGTAATTCCTCAATATTTTCAATTATTGTTTTGTAGAGCATTTTAAGATATAGTCTAGTCGAGAAGTTGATTTTCTGCGTAAAATAGTTACCAGTCTCTTAAAAATATGGTTGATGGCTCATTCGATCCGGAATAGCATTTAGAAAAAGACCCATTTTTGGATTTTTCTCCCCGATAAAAATTACAATTGTTATTAACAAAAAACTGAAAAAAAAATAGGCGTTCAGCTTTTTGGCAAAATCTCAAAAAGTATAAGTGATAACTCAAATATTATAAAAGTTTCTGAAAGAGCAGGAAATTTTAGTAAAAAAGTTCTCGACTCCCGAAATCGTAGCGCCATTATTTATAATTTTAATTTAACGTTGAAAATCGGCTTCCGCGCGGCAGTTTCGTCATGCGCGCGCCGCTACTTTAATGAGCGCAGCTTTTAAATAATTTTTTTATGCAATTAAATATTAATTTAAAAATTTGAAAAAATTCAGGTGTCTTCTAAAAACTTCAAAGAAAATGATCCCGCGAAAATAAAAGTTGTATCATCATTTTTTAAAAAGTTGTTCAATTGTTAATTAACAATTTTTTTGCGGGTCTCTGTTGTTATAAAAGTCGATATAAAAGTTAAAATAATTTTACTATAAATTTTTCCTCTCGTGGAGCCCTTCTTATCAACTTACTTAACAAGATGACATGAAAAAAATTTTGAAAATTTTTTTATTTCATTAATTATTAATTTTTAAATGAAAAAAAAAATGGAAAATTCATATAATGTTAAAATTATTTTTTTTTTGGAAATTTCAAACTATTCCTGGTTTCATCTCTATGTTAGGCATTATATAATTACCTTTTTTAATTTTTTTATGCCATTTGTTTATAAATTGTTTATAACCAAATTGGTTAATTTAATATTTTTAAAAAATTTTTTTTTACCATATTGTTAGCATAAAAAAATAATGATTTTTAAAAAAAAATTTTTTTCTTAACAATATCTTATTGTTTATAATCGTTTTTTTAATATTTTTATTATTTAAATTAATTTTTAAGGAATCTTTTTTTTTTTTAAAATCATTATTTGTATTTCTCTACATAATTGCAAAAAAAAATTTTTTTTTTGTCAACAATTTATTCATTTATTTATTTAACAATTTGTTATAAACAAATTTTTTTTTGTTATAATTTTTTTCCAAAAGATTAAAAAATTACAAAATCAGCCATCTGCAACAATATAGCAAAAAAAATTTTTTTTTCCATTTTTTAAAAAACTTTTAAGATATTGTCATTAAGAAAAAAATTTTTTTTTAAAAATCATTATTTTTTTATGCTAACAATATGGTAAAAAAAAATTTTTTAAAAATATTAAATTAACCAATTTGTTTATAAACAATTTATAAACAAATGGCATAAAAAAATTAAAAAGGTAATTATATAATGCCTAACATAGAGATGAAACCAGGAATAGTTTGAAATTTCCAAAAAAAAATAATTTTAACATTATATGAATTTTCCATTTTTTTTCCATTTAAAAATTAATAATTAATGAAATAAAAAAATTTTCAAAATTTTTATCGTCATCTTGTTAAGTAAGTTGATAAGAAGGGCTCCACGAGAGGAAAAATTTATAGTAAAATTATTTTAACTTTTATATCGACTTTTATAACAACAGAGACCCGCAAAAAAATTGTTAATTAACAATTGAACAACTTTTTAAAAAATGATGATACAACTTTTATTTTCGCGGGATCATTTTCTTTGAAGTTTTTAGAAGACACCTGAATTTTTTCAAATTTTTAAATTAATATTTAATTGCATAAAAAAATTATTTAAAAGCTGCGCTCATTAAAGTAGCGGCGCGCGCATGACGAAACTGCCGCGCGGAAGCCGATTTTCAACGTTAAATTAAAATTATAAATAATGGCGCTACGATTTCGGGAGTCGAGAACTTTTTTACTAAAATTTCCTGCTCTTTCAGAAACTTTTATAATATTTGAGTTATCACTTATACTTTTTGAGATTTTGCCAAAAAGCTGAACGCCTATTTTTTTTTTCAGTTTTTTGTTAATAACAATTATAATTTTTATCGGGGAGAAAAATCCAAAAATGGGTCTTTTTCTAAATGCTATTCCGGATCGAATGAGCCATCAACCATATTTTTAAGAGACTGGTAACTATTTTACGCAGAAAATCAACTTCTCGACTAGACTAATATTGCTTTACGCAATGAAACATGTAATTTAAGGAAAAATATTTTTACAAATTAAAAGTTCCTAACAATAATAATTTGTATAAATATGTAAAGCTAGGGCTAATTAATTAATAAAACTTTAATTCTTAACTTATAACTTTTCGAATGTATTAGCTAATAATGTCAAAACCCTTGGTGGATGTTTTTATTCATGTTCATCTTCTGAACTTAAGACACAAACTTAAAATTATATTAATTAGAAAATTATTTTATATAACATAACATTAATAATAATCTTTTCATTGACCGACTATACATTTGGAAACAGAAAACTGAAGTACTAGCCTTTTTCACTAATAAACTGCATTTTCGATATTAAAACGTTCTAGCAGTAGTTAGATAACTGAAAATCAGTCATAAATTCAAAAATTAATATTGGACTTCAGGTAATTTGAAAATAATGATTCATTTTCATTTTCAAGTTTTCTATCAGTTCCCGGTATTGTTAAATTATTATTAAAAAAATCCCTAATGGGGAAAGATAAAAGTAACCATTAAGTACCTTTATTTACAGGAATTAGAAAACATTGTTAATGAAAAAGGATAATGGATGTCAATAAGATATAACTCAATACTTAAAGAGGGTTTTTAACGTAGGTAACAATTTAAAGTTCATTATGATTCATATACAATGATAATATACTTTAATATTTACAAAAACTAATAAAGTTTAATTTTACTTTATATATTTTGATGACATCATAGAACTTCGAAGATAAAAGGTTATCATCCCATGGAATGCGTGTCATACAATGACATGAGTTTTTCCCAATAAAACAGAGATTATAGTGTAAATCCGTACTCTTTTCATTCTCTTTGGTCAATCTCAGCTCTCTGCCTGGCATTGGATATCTCTATGTGAAATATAGCTCATTCTATTTTGTTCAAGATTGTGATTTCCAAAAGTGAACGGTAGTAGGCATTTATTTATAGTCTCTGATAAAAAAAAATCAAGCATAAGATATTATTTCTTTTTAACCATTTCTTCAACGTCGGGATATTTCCGCTACCAGGGCCAATCACCGACGCTGGGACATAAGCTACCTGGAAATGTTTTCGAATCTCTTCTCTTTTGAAGAGTAGGGATTTTTTACTTGCCTAACATCTAATAAACAGGGGGCCGGCTGTTGTACGTCCCCTTCGAAGGATGGTATATCACCTACACAATCCTGGATTAAGATTGCATTGCTAGAAGACGGGACGAGGTCTCCCAGTTTCATTTGGTTCTATTCAAAATACTGATTACGTCCAGCGTTGCTTAACTTTCGTCGGATCTAATTAATAAGATATTTAAATTAATATTAGGCCTTTGCTATTGTTCTAAGAATTATATAAATATTTAGTTGTTAAATTTATTGTAATTAAAATTTGTGATCTGTCATTCTGACAAATAAAATGTCTACTTACGTTCTTTGTCAGAGCACAAATTTTAATTATAAAACAAAAAAAATAAAATTTACAGTAAATTTTTGTTTAAGATTCTATCTGAACATTAATCCTGTCTTGTCATTAGTCCCATCATAACACATCTCTGTGGCGAATATACTCTACTTAGATAAGTCTACTACTGTCCCTAAGTTAAATACACTTTGATATGCGAATTAATTTATCATCTTTGACAGATTGGTAACTTAATTGCATGCAAATAAGGTATGATATATATAATTATTAAACTTTCTGGTTAAATGAAGTTCATTAAACTCATAACAAATTTTAATTAAGCCAAGACGACGCGCGACGCAGCAGTCAATCTAGATATCAAAGTAATTAGTATAATAAGTATACGTAATAAGAAATCCTATTGAATTATTAAACATATTTGATGATTAGAGGCTAGACGTTAGGTTGCATAACAGGAGCGTATGTAGGAGTACCACTCTATGTACATATATCATACATATAACTGCCCATAATTGTTTTCAGTAGGAATAAAGATGGATAATCCCCTTCGGCTCCTGCCATCCAAGTCATCGTTAAAGCCATCCAAGAGCATCATTGGAGCAATTATTTTCAAAAATTGACATATTATTTTCTAGATTATTCATCGGAGCATGTATTAGATATTATTTAATTTTTATAGAATATAAATGATCTTTCAACATCAACACTTGTGAACGGACTTACACGCAGTGTTCACTGGCAAAGAGAAATCCTTATATTCTCTTTGTCACTGGCAATTTATTGTACACATCAATTAAATAGTTGTTAATATGTTCCAACTGTTCATAACGACAGAAATCATTTTTTATCTGGAGCAGTATCACTTGTTTCTTCGTTGAATGCAGATTTTAATTTTTTGTAATATGTTATTACGGCAAATACAACATATATCGTATGGTTTCCTTATCAATCGATTCCATAAGTCCCTAAATAAAGTTCTGAAGTTAATTTTCACGTATACAAAAATGCCGCCCACCGGCATTTTTGTCGGTTATTTTATGGCGTTTTTTTTTTATATTTCTTATGTCTACAATGAATTGTATATAAAATTATACTGGGTATAACAGGATCAAGGTACACCTCCCTTTTCTCCTTTAGTTTTGAGGATAA
Source organism: Rhamnusium bicolor (assembly GCA_029963845.1). Classification (NCBI taxonomy): domain Eukaryota; kingdom Metazoa; phylum Arthropoda; class Insecta; order Coleoptera; family Cerambycidae; genus Rhamnusium; species Rhamnusium bicolor. The sequence goes on from JANEYF010000838.1 coordinate 262,864, forward strand.
TTGATTCAAATTCGGGATATCATATATACATAATAAGCGGCACTTTTTGACAAACAAGTGATTTTTTTTTTACTTTCGGTTTCGCTGGAAGTGATACCAACATTCGATTTTTAAATGGAACACCCTGTATATTATTGCATTTTTTGATTTCTGCATAATTTTCTGAATCTAACGATACAAAATAAGTGACATTTCAAACGTCAATATTTTTTATAATATAATTTTTATTTTTCCATTTAAGTTTGCCATGACGGTTCCGATTTATTCTAAATGATCGGTGTAATGCTAGAAAAATCGATATCCCGTCAAGAAAACTAAATTACGTAATTTATGAGCAAATAAAGTTCATCAAAATGGTTTTTGGCGCAAAACTCAATTTTTTCAAATGGAACCATATTGGTACCATGGTGCCATTTATTAGTACTATTAATAAGGAACTTATTCATATGTCGTATTAAAATGTGCGATAAATACAAACAAAATTACAACTAAAAGAAAGTAAGAAAATACTTTGTTCTAATTAAATGTTAAGAAGTAACTAACTAAGGTGGCTTTGAAAACAATGAAATATTTAGCTTGTCAAACATTTGTTGGTTTACCGGTGTTCTTATTTTGTCTTTAAAAATTGTTTAAAATTCTTGTTAATTGTGTTCAAAATGCCGCAAATTTATACAAGAGATGAAAAAGTGGACATGTTAATTATTTACGGGGAATGTAGACAAAATGCCGTTGCGGCTAGACATCTTTATGTCGAACGATATCCTGATGGACAATGTCCAGCGAGAAATTATTTTAATCGTCTTGAAAACCAATTCCGAAGTGAGCCCAACAATGATCCGAAGAAAATTTCATTTTTGACGAAGGAACGGAAATTAATATTTCGGCTCGAGTAAAAGCTGATAAGATTGTTTCTTTAAGGCAAATATATTTGAATTGGAAATCAGTCATCAAACAGTAAGCCGAATTTTGCACAAATACCACTATAAATCTTTTAAATACCAATTGCTCCAGCACTTGTACGAAAATGATTACGCACGTAGGATGGAATATTGCAATTGGATTTTGCAGAATAACGTGCAGCCAAACAATGATTTTCTGGGAATGATTTTATTTTCGGACGAGTGTAGGTTTACAAATTTGAGATTATTTAACATATAAAGTACAAAATATTGGTCACAAGAAAATCAAAATTTATTACGGGAGGATAACTTTCAAGTGCGGTTCGGTTTCAATGTTTTGCTTGGATTAATCGGTAGTAGAATCATTGGTCCAATAATATTTGAAGGACCCCTGACTGGTGCCAGATACTTGGGATTTCTGCAAAATGAAATTGTGGACAGTTTAGCTGAATTAGCTTTCCATTTACGACAGGGAATGTATTTCCAACAAGATGGCGCTCCTCCCCATAATTCAAGGATAGTAAATGATTACCTTCATCGGAGATTCGGAGAAAACGTAATTTCGACGAATGGTCCTGTGAGGTGGCTTCCAAGGTCACCTGATTTAACACCCCTTGATTTCTTTGTTTGGGGTCATTTGAAATATATTGTCTACGCAACCACCGTTACAACCTGTGAAGACCTAGAGCTACGCGTAAGACGCGCAATTATTAGCATAACGGCTCAGCAATTGGCGAACGTTCTTCGAGAAACAGCTATGCGAGTTCAGAAGTGCATTGACGTTAATGGACAGTTTTTTGAACAACTGCTGTAATGTTTTGTGTTCATTTTTTGTATTCCAAAGCCACTTTATGTATAACAAGGTAATTAGAACAAAATTGTATTTTCTTATTTTCTTTTAGCTGTAATTTTGTTTGTATTTATCGCACATTTTAATACGACCGATGATTAAATTCCTTATTAATAGTACTAATAAATGGTACCACGGTACCAATATGGTTCCATTTGAAAAAATTGAGTTTTTTCCCAAAAACCATTTTGATGAACTTTATTTGCTCATAAATCGCGTAATTTAGTATTTTTGAGGGAATTTCGATTTGTCTAGCATTACACTGGTCATTTAGAATAAATCGGAACCGTCATGGCACACTTAAATGGAAAACTAAAAATTATGTTATAACAAATATTGACGTTTGAAATGTCACTTATTTGGTATCGTTGGAATCAGAAAATTATGCAGCATTCAGAAATGCTATAATATACAGAGTGTTGCATTTAAAAATTGAAAGTTAGTGTCACTTCCGGCGAAACCGGAAGTGAAAAAAAATCACGTGTGTCAAAAAGTGCTGCTTATTATGTATATAAGATATCCCAAATTTCAATTAATTATCTTCAAAACTAAATGAGAAAAGGGGGTGTACCATGATCCTGCTACACGGGTATATACGTTTAGTGTGTGATTTAAGCGACTTAAATAATGTGCTCCAAAGTAAACAAAAATAATATTTTTAACCATTCCAGGACTGACTCTCTAAAAAATTATACTATTAATGACAAATTGTAAATTTAACAATAGGTGGAAATTTCAGTAATTTGCATGCAGTAGGTAAGTCACTTCGTCACCAAAGTGTTGCAATGCTTCTCGATAGCGGATAATGAATCCCTAATTATAATAATTATAAATAAAACAACCGATGGTATTTTCAGACAATAGGACAATGTGGCCAAACAAGTGTACAAAGCATTGTTGCTGTACGCAAAGGTATTTTTATTATTTTTTTTAAGTATATGAACAGATAAACACCTAATACGAAATTTTTATTTTATTTAAAGTTTCTGACGTCCGAAATTTCGCCACAAGATAAAATTGCGAATTATGGGATTAAGATGTCGTATATTTTATTTCATTGTACAATTTAAGTCTTAAATGCTCGTGTGTAATTTACTGACATTAACATTAACATAATTATCGCTAACAAATAACAATTAATTAATAAAGAAAATTACATATTTGTATAATTATAGCCTAAGAGATATTAATGTATACTCTGGAGTACATTGCCTCCTAACAATTGTTACAGTTTGTTGAGAAAATTATAATAATTTAGTAAAACATTTTTAATTACGTCCTGTTTTGTGACTTACGTGATTTTCTGTAATTAACTAGCACATTCAGACGATGCATTCTTAAAAAACTAATTTATATTAATTTTGTTAATGAACTTAAGATAACTAGCTGCAACTTCCGGCCGACCTAAGAGTTAACCCATATTGTGTGAATGAAAGATATTAAACCGTAACAACATACATACGAGGGAGATACGAAAAAACTGCGTATTCCAAAACTTCAAATCATAATAATAATATAATTTATTATTATCACAAAACACAAAAACTCATCTAAATGATGATATATACAAATGAACAAAAATAGTATACTGGAATTTATCAATAAGTTTAAATATTAGATATCTATTAAACTTCTTCACTTTAAATAGCAAATTATAGAAAAAGCTGTCTGATACTATATTGTGCTGGTAGTATACTTTCCTGTCGCCAAAAGTTTGTCTACCGTCACTGTTGTCCGAGACAAGGATCCTCAAATCCAAGTCTAGTCAGTTCGTCGGCCTTCTCGTTTTCTCGGATCCTGCTATGTCGCGAGACCCACACAAGTTTTACCTCTTTGTGCCAGAACATTCCCTCACTCCTGAACAAGAGCCGACCTCGTTCTATGAGAGCAGCTTGATTGCCGGAGTACTTTGCTTAATACTATTATTTTTAACTTCCTTGATTGCCACTCCTAGAATGGCAAAAATATTTGCCTGGAAGACTGTGGTGTACGACTCCAGACTCCAGAGAAAAACTCTCTAGCACTCCTCTGCCTTCTAAGTATATTCTTGACCCCGACGGGCGGTATTCCACTTACTCTATTTATTTAAGACTGCTTCACAAGAGAATAAAAAATAATATATACATAACAGTTATGTTATAATGCAAACGTAAGTATTAACCTATATTACAAGTAAGCAACCAAAGAAAACCAAGCAAGAGGTTATGTAATGCAAAAGCGGTGATCAGTTATATCAAGTACAGCTAAGTTACGGAAACTGCTACTACGGTATTAGGCTGAAAACAGACGAGGCGTTTTGTGCCGAGTCGGCCCCCGTCTGCAGACGAATCGTCGTTTGCTTCACTCATTATGAATGTATTAAAACAGACGATACGTCGGTAACGAATGTCACCGCCTACGCGACGATGGTACGGTGTTCCCAACCATGTGCCGAAAGCGTTTTTATGACTTTAAGCGGCCCTTCATAAATGTACTAACTGTTGTGCAACACAGACACCGGCGGTTTTTGATCGGTACGTATACTGACTGCATGGTTGCCATTTGACGTGATTTTAACATTTTTTAATTATTTTAGTGACAGATATGGAAATAAATATCGAACAATTAATACATGAAATTTAATAGTTCATTAAAAGATATCATAGACATTCTAACGAAATTAAAAAACTTCTCATCGACTTGTTTGATTTCATTGTACAATGTGTAAAAGTATCCTTTATTTTTTCTTTCACTAATAATTGGGTGTGTCCACATTTTACGATTCTTTTTTCTTTTTAATCTGCAGTATAATACACCTAGATGTATCACAAGCTCTTCATCGGAATCCATTATTTCAAAACGGGTGTCTGAATGAACTGACAACAACGTACTGAGGAAATTTACTAATGCTTATAAAACGCTCGGTGTGTTTTGATCATACGGAAAACGTCGCGGTGTCCAGCCGCCTCGTTTGTTTTGATGTTTCGTCTGCAGAATCGGCGGCCGACTCGGCACAAAACGCCTCGTCTGTTTTCAGCCTTACTATCAAATATATTACGACTGAGATGGGACTCTTTCCACAGATCGAGGATTCAAAGTCCTATCTTTACGTCAATACCAAATAATTCCGATGCTTGTCGTTGAATAGATAACCTAACTTTATTAATAAATCGCGAAATTTACCGAATATCTCTGACTTATTTGGGAAACACGCACTTCGGACAAAATAATGCAACGGTAAATTCGGACACAAAGGGTAAAACAACGAAAATACAAATAAAAACAGTAAGATGGTCAAAATTATTATTACCACTACCTGATTGCGGTGCACTAGAGGTTGGGAATTAAGTGCTTCTTGCTTGAGCACTCACTGGAGAACAAATGATTCTTTCAAGCTGTGTGATTCAATTTATACACAAACGCCGGCCACAGAATGGCGGGGATCTGTGCGACGCGCAAGAGGGTCGACCACTGTCCGTGGCAAACTTTATTTCAGCTTATCTCGGCGCATCATATTTAAATAAATTCCCTGCGTTAATTCATATAGACACATGTTTATAAAATATTTCAAGGCCGGAAATTGCTTTCTCATAATTTTTAAACTATATTTCCGAAAACAAATAATTTAAAACGGCCAAGTATTAATATTTAAAAATAAGTCAATTAATAACTTATTCGGTAAATTATTAAACAAATAGAACTGTGAATAAATGATTTCAACTTGCTTCGAAATCAAACTAAATCAAATTAAACTACTTTGCTCTTACTTGATTGAGTATAAACACAATAAACGATTTATCATTAGAATAATAAACAAACTAAAATTATCCTGAAAAGAAACCGGTTTGAAACAATTAAATTAGAGAAATAATTGTTATTTCAAATACTGAACTTGCAAAAATACATTTAACTTTAGTTCAAAACGGCTTTAAAAGAAATATTGATACAAGCTATCGTATACAGGATGTACCACAGTGAACTGAAAACTCATTTCGGTCTGGTTACAAAAGAAAACTATCAACGAAAAAAATCACTTCGTTACAATATTGATTGCACATCTGGTAGCAATGAACGCAACTAAAAAATTTTTTTAGTTTTGCTTTTAAGAGAAAAAGGCATTTTTCATAAAAACTTGTACTTGCTGGAAAAATAAGATTAAGATTTTTTTTATATAAAATTCAATATTGTGATATGACATAATATTAAAGTGTCTTTAATTTTAGTTTTGCAACAAAATGCCAAATAAAAACGTTTGTGAAGACGCGATATGGTAAAATTTAATGTTTCACCAATATAAAATATTAAATTATATTGGTTGTATATGTACAGCAACAAATGCATTTTCAGTAGTATGAGGCAGCTTTTCGTTTTTCCGAATTCAACTAATTTTTATTTTTAGTTACTTTATTATTATTTATGTTTCGACATATGTACATTAAGTATTTAGTACATTAAAGCCCTTATCTCCTCCTTACAAATACCTGCTTTTTTTGGTATTTTACTGATAAATTAACAATAATAAGGATACTTCATTCTTAGGTCATTTTCATTACAAAAACAAAATCAAATGTTATTGTTGAAAATTCTGCGGGTTTTCTTTGGTATAAGAAATATCTATTGCGAAGTCAAGTTAACAAAAGTTGTCATTAAGTAAGAAAATAACTCTTTTATAGCAAATTAAATTTTAATTTTTAATTATTGGCTATTGGAATTTGGAGCCAAGGCAACGCTCTCTATAGGTAATAAATAAAATTAATAATTCTGTAGCTTTTCTGAAATTTAAAGTTAATATAGTTTGATATTGAATAAAAATTATTAAACAAACATTTTACGGTACAAATACTGGAAATACCTTGAAATATTCCTGTGAAATACACAAACGGCACTTTAGAGTTATATTTGTAGCCGTGAGCGGACTTGTGATCAAATTTCAATAATTATTTCATTTCATTTACTTGGATGGGAAAGCATCGCACACTTACTTAATAAATAAATAATGGTCAGATTGACGCTAGTCGCCAGTCCCCCCATTTTACATTCAGTTTTGGAGACTCTGGCACAAAGAGACTTTTTTTCAGGATTTAACAATAATTTTTTATGTGTAAAACTCAGTTTTAACTATTTCCATATGATGCCAACTTAATTGGCGAAACGCGCGTCTCATGCAGTATATAATGTTTTGTTGTTTCGTGGAAAACTACGTCATCTTATCAAAGATAGGGCTTTGAATGTTTTTTAATCGCTACAGAACTTCATAATTAATCATCCACATTAAAAATGGATTTCTGACCAAGTTTTAAAATTCATTCACGCTGTAGGAATCAAAATTCGAAATATTTGTTCACATGGAATGTTTTCCCCAAAAGCTCTGGTACCACTTCACGAATAAATGGGCAATGACTTCTATACATAATTGCCCTGAGTTCGTTTCCTCCTGCTTAATTGAATTACATACTGTTCTTTCTTTATTTCATATTTAATTTTTCATGCATCCTGTTGTATGGATATCCGTATTTTATGCTAGTAGAAATACTTACAATACTTTAGTACTAGATGTACAAAATAAACAAAATGTATACCAATTTTGTGTAAATATTTTAAAATCGTCATTTCAAAACCTTGTTAAATCTTGTACAACGTATTTTTTTAACATAACATAACATTTAAGTAGTTTGGTAGAAATGAAGTTCAAAATTTTAGTCAATTTCTCAAATTTTAGAACACTGACAAAAGTAAAAGAAAAGCCCAAAATGCAGTCTAAAAGTGAATTATTGATGGAAGAAATTGGTCTGTAAATCTGTATAATTAACACAATTAATTGTTTTAGCACTTACTACGAGTATGTAGCAATACAGGTTGCTTCTGTCGTAGATCTTATCTATTTTTTTTAGTTTATGTACGCAAATTACTTGGTTTTTTGAAAGATTGTGATAAAAACATAGTAGTCCAAAAAAAGATAGAAATTAAGATTGGAATGTCAGATTGTTTTTGAAATGTAAATGAACAGAATTTATTAAAGATTATTACAATTTTGAGAATATTTATTTTTGAATCCTGATTTGGCCTATGAAGATTTGAGATACAATACTTCCAAACTATCCATGTTATAATAAACTTGGCCCAGTATATTTCCTCTTTGGTTTGGTATCATGCACTAAAAGCCAGTTTCATCATTATTGGTTGTTATCAGTTTACCAATGGCTAGTAAAAAGTTGTTTCACAATTATTTATGGGTTAACCTCAAAAAATGTTTCATTTTAGTACCTAATGTATTGGCAAACCAACAGTATTTGGTTAGCTGAATTGTAATTTTTCAATTGTCATATATTTATTTGTCATTGTAAAAGCTCTATTACATTTTGGTATTTCAATGTAAATGCTTATAGAATGATGAGGAGATTAGGCGGCCAAGATCTTACAGATATAGACCAAATTTTTTCACAGAATATGAACGACAGCTTTTATGGGGTCAATAAGGCTACAGCTGGTAGAGCAATAAGAAGAGTTTAGCAATAGCAAATATTAAAACAATGGGACAACCAAGGAAATGCCCACCTTACTTGCTCTGCGAAATTCTAATCAATATATTGCACGAATAAAAATCTCCATTCTTATAATACACGTATGTATAATGAATTAAATTATTATATCATTTTATCATACTTACACAGTGGATTTAATTCGAAAATAAGCAAAAAATTGTCACATCTGACCATAATGTATTATATTTTTGGAAAATTTATAGTAACTAATATTACAAAAACTTATTCTATTTCAATTATCTTCATTCTTGTATTTTTTAAGCTATTTCCACAATATTTCCGAACTCTGTCTGCTACCTCTTGAGCAATACAGTTATTAGGATCCCTCTGAATTACAAAATCAACACATTCCAAGGCTTCTTCAAATCTCTTTAATTTCTCAAACGATTCCGCTTTCCGTAAGTGAGCTTTTAAATTATCTCTTTCAATTGTTAACACTTTATCACAGTCCTTGAGCGCCATTTCGTATTTTTTCAACTTTAAATATGTAACAGCTCTATTGTTCAGGTTATTTACGCAAGGTTTGCTGGAAATGCTGGCCGTATAGCAACTTAAAGCGTCTTCGTAATCACCAGCTTTAAAAAATTCGTTGCCTTTCTCTTTTTCCCGCTCTGAAATAAAAGCTGCCTCCGCTTCAGTGGCGAATTTGTTAAAAGTAACTGACTTTTTAGGTTTATTTTTACTGGATTTATTTTCTTCGGTTACTACTTTTTTCTCACGTTCTTCTGCTAGTTCCATTTTTAATAGTTCTGTGTCTGGATCATATTTATCCCAAGCTTTATAATCCGTAGACGAGATTCTTTTTTCGTTAGGGTTGGCTAAGGCTGTCTCATTTTGCATTTCTTTATAACGTCTAACTTCTTCATCACACTTAATTGTGTTGGTTTTTCTTGATTCAAGTTCATTGTTGTGTTTCGAAATATTTGACACCCAGTGTTCCAAATCTTTTGAAAGTTGGCTGACCTCATCTTTGCTAAGGTCATCTTTGTTTATGACTGGACCTATTTTTCTCAAAAATTTACTTTTTGGTTTAATAGTCTTCAACTGTTCTTCTGCAGTTTTAATCAAATCAGGGTAATGACCTTCTTCCCCTGACCGCAGTACATGCAGAATTTTTTCTAACTCTTTTCCATTACTGCATTTTTCAATATAATCAAAGTCAAAGTGTTGAATAGGAATTTCGTATTTTGATAATAATGTTTGTTTGCCTTGATGATAACATTCTTCTGGCTCTGTTAGATGTGATAAATTGTCTAAGCCGGACATTTTCTTGAATATATCACTGTTTTGTAAATATTTTTAATCTAGGTATACACAGGTAAAACATTCTTTGACAGCACTGACACAACAGAATAATTTGAAACTATAGAAACGACATCAATGTTACTATTGATCTAACATCGTTTAGCACCGTGTTACCAGGTAACGCGCTATACATTTCTCAAAATTGAAATATAAATTAAAATTTTAAAGTTGATTCCTGAGACTATTTTGAAGTACTGGGTATTGCAGCTAAGCCGACGCGGTTTATACATGATTAATATATTGATCTAATGAACAAGAGAATTATATAATATACAGAGAGCTCAATAATTATGTATCTTAAGCAAATGGTACAATCTAGGAATACCTGGATTAGATACATGTAACCACTACTTAAAGCTGGATTAATAAGGTTGTTATAAAAAAAGCTTTCTAGAAATCCGTTATCAAAAATGATTATGGAAGTAAGAAATGTACTTCTATGCTGTAACAAACCCAAAGCAATGTTGATAAAATCTAATGTGTTTATATATCTGACAGAAAAAATATGAAATGTGATGTAAAAAAATATGTGTTGTTTTTTTGCGGTTGCTATTTGTGGTACTTGTTGACTTTGACGAACCACACATTTTTGAAATTTCCTGTATAATTGTTAAGCCGATATGTTACTAGTTCTGGGATTTTGTGTGGGTAAATGTCGTGAAACTATCCGTGTGTATCAGGAGAGTATTTGTAATCGTCAAACACTAAGGCGACAAACGTTTGCTAATATTGAAAAGCGACTTTGTAAAACAGGACGGAAAAAAATTAATGCTGGTCTACTCCGCGGACTCCATTTGCTCGAGGTGAAAGGAGACATTTTTGAAATTATAAACGAGAATCCGGGCAGCAGTACAAGATCATTAGAACACCAAAAGAAATTTCTAAGAGTAACAGAACAATTAGGGAGGAACTCCTTCATCCCTACCACATTCAGTCAGTAGATGAAATTTTGCTTCGTACGGTAGTTCACCTCGACGTTTCGCAAGTTTCGCATAACTCCAAAACGATAGATCCTATTGATATTTAGTTTTTTTCATGCAGTTTTTAACACTGGCACTTCTTTCAGTTTTAAATGTCAAAAAAAATAAGACAAAAAGTTATGGCGAAAATTCACCCACATTCCCTCTGTAACTACCCCAGCAAATCATGATATTTAGATAAAAATTTGACAAAATATGTAACATTATTAAATTAATAAATGGTCCAAATTTAATTTTTCTAACTTTAGACGTTTCAAATTTATTGGCAAATAACTATGTTGTACTTACCCCCTTTCAAAGGGTTGTAGCTCCCTTATGAATTGATTTAAGGCAACCGTTTATATACAAAACTCAACTTATTTTTTATAGAACTATCACATTGAAGGAAGATACTTCATTATGGGACACCCTGTATAATTCCAAATTACTAACATTATAGTTATAATTATTATATGTGTGTTAACCATTAATCAATCTTATTATCTAGTAATTGTTATATATCATGTCTACTTACAAATTAAAAATGTATAGTGCACATTGCGTCATCGATCATTGGTTAGTTATATTTATCGTATATGTAGTTTGCAAATTGCATACAAAGTAACTAACAACATACCATATGCAGGTACTAATTACTGAATAGTATCTATTTGCACAAATACGTGTACTGGTAAATTTCTGTAAAAGTTCGTAAAAACTTGTACCCTTATTTAAAGTACAGCACACAGTTCTCTATTTAAGTTTCCGTCTTCAACAGACCAATTTTTTTGCCTCGATGTACAGTCAACATACAGGGTTTTATGTGTACTACCCCTCTCTTCTTGGCAAGATATCCAAAACAAAGATAGAGTTCGTGCGGCGTATTTTTTGCATTGTTTCATAATTATAGCAAGAAAAATACACGAGAATAGAATTATAGCAATTTTTATTTACATTCCATCATTTGAACTCTTATTAAATCTATTTTCTCAATTTTTCACTTTCAAGAAGATAGATTTTTTTTAAAATTGTTTGTTTTATGGCTAGCGAAGATTCTCAACTGCTTATCATTTTCAATTATTTATTTAACACACTGGAAAAAGTTGAAGTAACTTTTACCATAATTATTCTTGGCATTTCTGTATAGTAGATATCAACAATGTATTGTGGCAATATGAACAGTTTCTCGTATCTACAGTCTTTGAGAAACTTCATAAATATACGTCTTAATTTCAAAGAATCTTTCTTTAGAATAATTTCGATATTGTGTTTATTGGTGCATGAGACAAACCGTTGTCTACGTTACTATATCTTTTAAGTAATCAGGAGTTTGGATATTCAAAACTGATTAGATCTTGTTTTAATTTATTGTTGTCTATTTTAAGTAAATCAAGTACTGCTGAATTATACCGTGAGGGGTAAAAAAATGTTAATGTATTAAAAAATTAAGGTGGAAAAACAACGTTCACTTTCGACGGTAGTCATAGGGAGAGTACACAAGATTTTTAACAGTTTGGCACTTTCAGAAAAAGTATTGCACAAATTATTGTTAATAAAAAGCTGTAACAAAGCAACTGCACCTTCACTATTGGAAAAATCTTCTCAGCTATATAATACTTTTAATTCAGTTTTAAGTTTCAAATGATTTATGACTGGATACTCCGTTTTAACTAATTTAAACATATCTTGAGGAAAGCTTTTGTTATAATCTTTAAATCGATCTGCGTGAAATAACTGAGACACTGCTAAATGATTACTGAAGCCAAACCTGTTTTTGATCTCAGATGTAATTATATCACAAACTTCTAATGAAATTCTCCTTTTTGATTCTTCCGTTTTACATCTCTGAGCAGACTGCATGGATGTCTCCTCCAAATAGTTATTCAAAATTTTATTTCTGATGTCTTCAATTTTACTATTAAAAACGCCAATACACTTATTTACTGTTATGACATCGATATTACATTTTTGTAATTGATTGAACAATATATCACAATGAGGCATAACTAAATGAAAAAAATTTAACCAGTAAAGAAAATGTTCATTTTATAAGTAGTTTTTTAAACCAATAGCTTGGTTTAGAGTGTTGTTTTCTGATTCATTATCAATGATTTTTTCTAAACAATCTAATAATTCTGTTCGATAGGTATAAACAGTCTCTATGCACTTTGTATTAAAATTCCATCGTGTTGGAGCCGCTTTAGGTAATCTCACCTTAACAACATTATCTAACACGGCTGTTCTTTTCGGCGATTTTCCAAAGAATGAAGAAAAGCTATGTAAATTAGCAAAAAAAATTGTTATGCTTTTATCCTGACTTGATGCTTTTTGTAAAATTAAATTTAGTTGATGAGCGTAAATGAATAAAATTTGCTGAAGGATAACTTTTTTTAATTTTGGCTTGTACACCTCCAAAAGTACCACTCATTACTGATGCTCCATCGTAACTTTGTGCTATCAATTTTTCAGGACTTTCATTAATTTTCAGACATTCTAACTTTTAAAATTACATCTGTGAAATGCTGCGATGTCGTTCCTTGAGTTTTAATATATTTTGTACAACACTCATATTTAATAGTAAACACCAAAAACACTATTTTACTTAATTTCACGACAAGTAGAGATTTATTAATAAAATGTTCGCAAATAAAAACATTAAAAACAACGCGACAGAATTTACCGACCAACGCGTACCTAGTCAGCATTAAGACTGCTCTACTCAACTTTGTGCGTTACCGTTTCCGTAAAATGTGTCAGGGACATTGTCCCCGCCAGTGTTTTGTCTCTTTTGCTTTCTGACGATTCGCGCATAAGTCTATTTCACTTTAATTCGTTGTAAATTCGGTCCGTAGCTAGCTTTGAGGACAAGTTGTGGATTGACCCAAGATTTTTAAATTCTATACGAAATCCTGCGATCTAGATATTTGAATAGTATTGTGCATAGAATGAACCAGAAACTTTAATATATTTTTTAAGAATATTAAAAATATATGTATTATATATTTTTAAACTTCAGAAAATGAATAGTTTTATTTTTTTATTTGTATGTGGGAGGTCATTGACCAAATGACCCTATAGAAGAACCGCCAGTGGTGTATGGTAGGGATAATGAATTCCATATTAACCATGAATACGTTTTTTGGGGCGCATTGGCACGGCATTTCTCTCGTTCTTGTCTAATTGTGAATGGCACTAAAATATGTGTATCCTGTAATTGATGGCAAAATGCACCAAATAAATATGTTATTATTGTACTTTCAGTTATGTTTTAATTAAAATTAGAAAAAATGGTTCACCCGGTTATTGTTATTATATTAAATAAATAAGAATGGTTGTTTTTGTGCCTCTCTATACAATTTATTAATTATCATTCCAACAATCACTAACTCGCCTTATAATATTGCATAATGGCCATGAAAATTTAATACGAAAAGATCAATATGTCAAAGGGGAACCTAGGGCCTCAATCAGGTTGATCTACAGTTCACCTTAAACTTGCGATGTAATCGTGACTAAATACATCCATTGTTTTTAGTTTGTCTACAAATATTTGATATTGCTCAAGTTTATTTGACAATGTTAATTAACAATATCAGTAATGGAAAAACAGCGTTACCAATCAGTAATAACAATAAAAAAAATGTGTAGCCATGCTGGATTTATGCATTAGTAGGAAAAAAATGTGATTATTGTCATTCATAAAATGAATGTTGTATTTGAGGTGATTATAAAAATTCAATCTCTGTTTATTATTACTCGTTAGTGACACAAGTGCATGCATATATCTTGCACAATCAGGGCTGAACTGAATTATTGCGTCAGGGCTAAACAGGGCTGTATTAAGACATATGTAATAAATATAAAATTAAACATCGCAGCACGAATATTTCAATGGAAAAATGTGCACGTTTAGTCCGGAAAGTGTTATTTAGATGGCACGGGTCTGAATGAAAATGATTGAATTAATCAATTAATCAATAATAAGAGCCTTGATTACGATATTTAGAATTATTCGAACTTAATGTTATGAACTATTAAGTCTCTAATCGGGTGTTTGGCATTCTTTAGAGACTTCATTCACCAATGGGAATGTCCCATTACATTGAGGTTGGACTTTTTTAATGTACAAGGCCCTTCATAGAGATTGGCAATACGACTCCTTTCAAGAAATAATATCGTACTGACTAATACAAATGATTCGTACCATCGTCCTCCGGTCTGTGCGGAAAATCAGCTAAATGACTATAAACGAAAATCTATGTCCTTGGAACCAGCCTACAGTACAAATCATATCCAAGAGCGGATTTGTCACGACCACGGTCGTACTATATTATTTAGATACGATAGTATGATTAGTACTGTATAATAACACGATACGAAACAGAATCAGTAAACTTCGATTCGTGTTTCTGTCTTTCAGCACTGCCTGAACCTCGAATCATTTCTGTCCGGATGTTTTACTATAGCCTTTGTTCGTAAAGTTTATATTATTTACACTTTTTGCAATGAAGTGCAAATAAATAGAGACAGCATTAACAAAAACAAGGTACGTTGAAGTGAGCTAACAATACTTGTTTATTGCAAAAGCGTAATAGTGTAGAGTTTACGAATAGTGCTTATATTATTTCACTGGCGGTTCTTCTATAGGGTCATTTGGTCAATGACCTCCCACATACAAATAAAAAATTAGAGCTATTCATTTTCTGAAGTTTAAAAATATATAATATACATATATATTTTTAGTATTCTTAAAAAATATATTAAAGTTTCTAGTTCATTCTATGCACAATACTATTCAAATATCTAGATCGTAGGATTTCGTATCCCCTTCGAGCACCGAGCCTCTACATTCATATTCATTACATTATTCATTTATAGAATTTAAAAATCTTAGGTCAATCCACACAACTTGTCCTCAAAGCTAGCTACGGACCGAATTTACAACGAATTAAAGTGAAATAGACTTATGCGCGAATTGTCAGAAAGCAAAAGAGACAGAAAACACTGGCGGAGACAATGTCCCTGATACATTTTACGGAAACGGTAACGCACGAAGTTGAACAGTCTTAATGCTGACTAGGTACGTGTTGGTCGGTAAATTCTGTCGCGTTGTTTTTAATGTTTTTATTTGTGAACATTTTATTAGTAAATCTCTACTTGTCGTGAAATTAAGTAAAACAGTGTTTTTGGTGTTTACTATTAAATATGAGTGTTGTACAAAATATATTAAAACTGAAAGATGAACATAAGTTGGGTTATGAAGATCGAGTGAAATTCTAAGGTGGTGGCCGTCCAAAACCTAATATGACGATAAAGCAAACATCTCTTCATAAGAAAAAATGCAATTAAAAAAAACGCAATGAAAAAAAGTTATCCTTCTGCAAATTTTATTCTTGTTACGCTCATCACCTAAATTTAATTTTACAAAAAGCATCATGTCAGGATAAAAGCATAAAATTTTTTTTTGCTAATTTACATAGCTTTTCTTCATTCTTTGGAAAATCGACAAAAAAGAACAGCCGTGTTAGATAATGTTGTTAAGGTGAGATAACCTACAAGATGGAATTTTAATACAAAGTGCATAGAAACTGTTTATACCTTTCGAACAGAATTATTAGATTGTTTAGAAAAAATCATTGATAATGAATCGGAAAACAACACTCTAAACCAAGCTATTGGTTTAAAAAATTACTTACAAAATGAACATTTTCTTTACTGGTTAAATTTTTTTCATTTAGTTATTCCTCATTGTGATATATCGTTCAATTAATTACAAAAATGTAATATCGATGTCATAACAGTAAATAAGTGTATTGGCGTTTTTAATAGTAAAATTGAAGACATCAGAAATAAAATTTTGAATAACTATTTGGAGGAGACATCCATGCAGTCTGCCCAGAGATGTAAAACGGAAGAATCAAAAAAGCAGAATTTCATTAGAAGTTTGTGATATAATTACATCTAAGATCAAAAACAGGTTTGGCTTCAGTAATCATTTAGCAGTGTCTCAGTTATTTCACGCAGATCGATTTAAAGATTATAAAAAAAGCTTTCCTCAAGATATGTTTAAATTAGTTAAAACGGAGTATCCAGTCATAAATCATTTGAAACTTAAAACTGAATTAGAAGTATTATATAGCCGAGAAGATTTTTCCAATAGTGAAGGTGCAGTTGCTTTGTTACAGCTTTTTATTAACAATAATTTTTGCAATACTTTTTCTGAAAGTATCAAACTATTAAAAATCTTGTATACTCTCCCTATGACTGCCGTCGAAAGTGAACGTTGTTTTTCCATCTTAAAAAGAATAAAGACATTTTTAAGAAATACCATGGGTCAGGAAAGATTATCTTCTTTAGCTAGGCTTACCATAGAAAGGGCATTAATAAAGAAGATAAAAGATTTTAATGAAAAAGTAATTGACCAATTTGCATCCCAAAAAGACCGGAGAATCGACTTGGAATTTAAATCACTTTAAAAGGTAGGTAATACAGTAAATTTTTCTAATTGACCTCCCTATCTCTTGACCCACGAACCGCCACTGGTACGAATACAAAATTGTACCGGTGCCAAAGATTCGTACCACACGATTCATCGCGAAGAGTCATATTATACATATACGAATCATACAAATATGATACATTTCTAGTCCTTCAATAGGTATAAGCTGTTTTGATTTGAGGCTGTGACTAGCCGAATATGTCAATGGTTGTCATTTAGTTATCAAACTGTAATGTAATATGCATTTTTATGCACAATGTATCGATTGCTTCCAATTAATCAAAGAGTTTTTGTAGTTACGAGTTTTAAGTTCAAGTCAGTAAATTGTGCAAACTCAGAGATTGATGCTTTTAGCGAGAATTCAACATAGCAAGACATGAACAAAATCCTACCAGATAAACTTTTTTTAGGTGGTTGAGGGATTTTGATGAAAGAGAATCAAAATCGTCGGCTCGCCCAGTAAAGAATCCCTTTCCGGTCTTGTTACGTTAATAACTATTACTGTTAGCCTTCTTTTTAATTATAAATTGTGACGTCAGCACTTTAAAAGTAATAAATTTATAATAATGGTTTATAAACAAATAACATATAATTTTAATATATTTAACGTTATGCATATATGATATATTGTTGATATAATTGTTTATTTTCATCTAATTTATCTACTGTAATCGACCCTATGAAGCAGTAAGGGAAGGATACTAGTTACTACAATTTTTTCCCAGTTCCTAGGTTATAGTTATATCTTCTTAAATTACTGTGAATTTTTTTCCACAATCTACAGAAATTCACAATAAGAACACTTTACAGTGTTTTTTCTGTTGCTTTTTTAAATATTTTTGTTTTTAACACGTCACTCAGAATAATTAATAGTCAAATATACGTACCCCACTACCATGGTTGCTTCTTTAACAAACATTTCGTTTCTTCGGCCATAAATTATCGTTTCAAATTAGGTGCAATTAGTTTTACATGTCTGTCATTCTAATTGGCCTGTCTTACATAAATTAGCATAATCAGAATATTGGTATTCTTTCGACTAATTATAAAGGAAATGAAGCATAGAAATGGTTATAGTGTAAAAACTACCGACAGTTAATTTGCCTCGTAAAAATACAAACATATCAGAGACTCAAGTAGTACGATTACTGCAGTTCTGAAAATGATATCAGTCTTTAAAGAATTTATACGTTTTTCGAAGAAAATTAAAGTTTACTGTTGTAATTCTGTGATAATGTGAAATTGATTATTTAAAAAAACATTTTTGTTTCATAAAATATGCATACATTGGGTTATCAGAGAATCGCTGAGTGATTAGACTTTAGGACTTCCTATGCTGATATACGACTGGAAACATAATAATTGACAGTAAATCAATTAAGTTAAATGTCTTGACAATAGTTTAATTTGTGAGAAGGAAACGAGTTTTGATACTGATAATGGTCATAATCATGGTGTTCCAGAAGGTCTGCTCCTGCTCACACTCGGGTTTTTTAATCGACCTATTTTCGCTGCCAATGATTACTAAGCCAAATTCCGTAGTAATTCAGTGGCGCCGTACGTGAACAAGCAAGGATAATGCATTTACTTTTCGATTACAGTGCACTTATTTGGTCACAGTGATTAATACAACTGTAAATGTTACATCGTGTTTAGAAAAGTTCTTACCTTTTAACTGTCCACAGTCCTGTACAGACAACAAAGGCTCAGAGAAAATATTGTGAGGGCAATTGCATGAGCAACACAGTTTCTATATTTTCTTCCAAGAAACTCCTCCTTCGTTGTGTACACATATTTGTTTATAGTGAAAATGTTCGTTCAACATCGACAGAGGTGATTTTGCAAACAAACCTGGAACGTCACACTTATTTTTCGCGACATGAACTTCACATTTGGGTTTCAGAAACCCAATGATATTTTGTGTAAATTAACAAAAAATGTGAATATTTTTTGATTTCAGAGGAATACCTAATCATACTAAAATTAGCAAAACAAATAACTCATTTTTATTTTTCGTATACATATAAATGTTTTTGTAATTTCAAGATTAAAACTCTTTTAATAAAAAAATAAACATACAAATCAACATATACGCAGTTGATACAACTAAATAATACTCCTTTTAACAAAAAAAGAACCTCTTTTGACAATATGGTTCTTAGTCAGTCTTAATCATGTACTTCAGTTTTGGTCTTCACATTCACAGCATGCTCCATGCAGTATAGCCTATGGCAAGCAGAACACGCGAAACTTGTTTTTCTATCTTTTTTTCACAAATGCTACATCTAGTCTTTTTTGCTTAATTGGTACTAACATTTTCCCTCTGTGGGACTTCAATTCCAAAAATTTCATAATTTTTTGACGCAGTGGATTTTGTAAGGTAGTCACTTGGATTCAATTTCGCAAATGGTTCAATGAGAGCCATTCCCAACTGTTTTAGAAACGATTTTCTATTATTGCTTATATTTTTCTTCCACTGTGGATTCACAAGGGAAGACAAAACCATTGCATTTATACCATTCGCATCAAGTATATTGAAAAAAATTCTTAGGGGCCAGCGCTTGGGTTTCCGTGAGGTAGTGTAAGAATGGCAAAGTTGATCGAACGCATTTGTTCCGCCCTTTGTTTCATTATACGTGTGTATAATATTGGGCTTCCCAGCAATGGCATTTAGAGACGCATCGGGATGTAATGTTGACAATAAAAGAATAATTTTGTTGTGTTTAGGAGTGTAAGAAACAAGAGTTTTATTTCTGTCAAACGCAAACAATTATGTACCCACTACTTTTTTATGTTAGAAAAACAGGAGGTATCTCTACTTTGTTTTTTCTCAACACCCCAAGAAGAGTTATTTTATATTGTTCTAACATTTGCTCAGCTAGGGGAATTGACGTGAACCAATTATCAACTATAAGATTTCGATAAGAACCATGTATTGGTTCTCAAAGTTTTCGAAAATAATAAGTCAGTACTGATTCATTGTTCCTTTCCAATATACGGAATCGCATTAATCATGTGTTTGATTCCGTATTTACCAGGTTTACTAGCCATATAGATACGGAATGGACATTTCCCTCTGTATCCTACAAGCTGTTTATCAATGGTATAGTATTCATATGGTATAATGTACAGTTAGTCACAAAAATGTCCCTTAATTCACATATAAGTGCAAATTTATCAACCAATCTTCTGGCAGCAATTTCTTTTTTATTATCAAATCTCAAGCACAAAGCTATAAACTTAAATCTCTGCTGTGACATTGTTGCACAAAATATTCCATTTCCAAATGTTACTGACCAAAGTTCATCTAAGTGACAGTTTAATACGCGTAATGCACCTGCTAAAAACAATAGTCCATTAAAGGCTTTCACTTCTGTTTAATTCGTCAGTCTTGTGCAGCTCTGTAGTAAAATGTCAACACATTTACGGATGATTTCTTCATTAGTATGGATAAATATAATATCTAGCATTTGTTCGTTGCACAATAAATTCCAAGTTTGTTCAGGGGATTGAACTATTCTAGCTTCTTATTTGGGGCCAGGTAAATGCATTAGAATATTTTCTCGTCTTGTACAACCTTGTCTTGCTGGTGCTTGTTTGGTCCAACGATGTCCATCTTTTCCCCGCAAACTACAGATATTTTTAATTGGTTCTTCTCCTACTCTATCTTCATTATCTTCACTTTGTCCACTTTCGCTATCCGAGAGTTATTCTTTGACATAATCTTCATCCGAATCGTCTCCAGAAATGTCTTCAACGCTTTTGTTATCACTATCATTCGCCCATTTTCTACCTCTAATTCCAATTCTCTTTCAGTTAATGGACGACAACTTTCCCAGCTAAATGAAGCCATTATACTAAAAAATGAATCATAAATGAAAACAAATTAGTTATCATAAACCTCACATTTGGGTCTGACATACCCATAAGCGTATGCTTGTAATTCTACTAGCTTGTTTCACTAAAATGCAGCAAACGACACGTACATCAACTCAGCTAACTATGAACTGAATTTACATAGATCCAGAGACAACCACGAGACATTCAAATACATATAAAAATGTGTTCGGTTTTAGGTATAATTACTGACATACCTCCATCCTTGTTGTACATAGGTGTTTCTCAATGAATCTATCTTTGTTGCAGTTTGGGAAGATTTTCATAGATGCCGCTGGCAGCACAGGAAACGTTATCGTTGATGTTGGATCCAGTCGCCATATTGTTTGTTTTGATGCTGATATTGTGTGGTGTGTGTCGTTTTTTATTTTATATTGGATTACGAACTGTAAAATACTGTCACTTTTAAATACTATTTTATATGCACTTTTTATTAGTGTTAGTGTAGTATATAATTTTATTATAACCATGCCACAAAAACATTGTCTTATTTGTGGATTCAATGTAGACCAAGTGGAAAAAATGCACTATTTTTCAGTCAATGGCCAAAAGTAAGTTTGTGTTTTGTGTTTTAAAGGTATTTAAATGAAATTGTTTCCTTTTCGTTAGGTCCAAAATTTGGCAAGAAATGATGGGAATAAAATGTGTTCCTGATGTATCACTACACACACCTTTTGCCATAAACTCAAGATTTCTGTTATAGTCACTGAATTCATCTTTGATAATGTGAACTTCTCATGGTATTCCTGTTCTGGCCATTATGAAATTGTAACCAGGAAGATCGTGCAAGCTGTGTGGAAAATTGGGATTCTTTGGTGGTGTAAAAGAAAAAACCAAGAAAACATCCAGAATCATAAGGATGCAAAAAAATCTAAACATAAGCTGATGACATTCCAGCATCGATAGTTGTTGATATGAGGTTTGTTCCAGCAGCAGTCAGAAACAGTTTGTAAACTATCAAATAAATAAAGATGTTTTATTTTATTAGCTTCTTATGGCTTGATAACTTTAATGCTATTATTAATGTTTTTTATAATTTCAAGTATTGATGTTGCTTGAAACTGTAATATGTACATATGCGCCTACCTAATAAGTTTATATTTACCCAATAATTATTAATTAGGTATATAATTTATGTACCTACGAACAAGTACTTCTTCGTTCTTGTGTAAGATATGTATATTTATTTGTAAAAACCTATCGGTGTTATAATATGTTTTGTTAATGTAAACTTTACCTAAGCAATTAAATATTATTACTATTATATTTGTTAAAAGTATTGTTAAATTGCAGACCACATTGTATAAATAATGTGTAGAATTAATCGATATTGATACATATATCTGGGATGTTGGGATGCAAATGTACATCTTTTTTTCCTTATTGGTAGGCTTACTTATATATTTTTTGTACTTGCCATATACGTTTTATATTACATAGGTACCTGTTGTTCAAGAAAGTATTATAATCGTTATTATTTAATTGTAAAATGTTTAACTTTTTGTTTAGCCATTTATTTTTCTGTGGTTTAGATTATTTAAAATATCTTCATAATTATTGCATTCGTTGTGGCTTGTTATTTTATTGATTTTCTATCAATAAACGATTTATTTTACCTGTTTTGTTTTATTTCTTCATTAAAATGTAATTGAAAATATAACAACAGCCAACAAAACGCATTGCGCGCTTTTTTAAATCACGATTCATCGTCGCGCACGCCATCTATTCTAATCTTCCTAAACAGTAGCCCAGTGCAATATTCCGAATAGAAACAATACAAGTACTTGAATGTCTCGTGATTGTCTTTGATAGAGCATAGAGTGGTATCAAAAACAAAGCATTCCTGCGCATGTCACATTACGGATAAGTGATGCGTTAGTTATCTGAGACCCAACAGTTCCAAGGTTAAAAAAAAAACGTAAACAATCAACTGAAAGATGTTTCTCATTGACACACCGATTAATATTACATAATTTTGCATACCATGGATTAGTTTGTAAAATGTCACTAATGTGAACAGAATAATTTCAATAAATATGTAATTGTAACTAAATATTTTCAACGCTTTCTTTAAAAATATACGTATTTATTGATGTCCTTAGGAGATCTAAAGAAACTGAAAACGCTGTTCTGGGAATTGTTAATACATTTCGTAGCTTCTCAACGATTTACCGCACTCATTTCAATACGCAACTACTTAAATGATATTTAAAAAAATATATACTTCGATTAGTGCTTCTTTTCGTGTAAAAATACTAATTTGACCAGTAAAACATTTCAGTGATCACTGATCAGATAAATTGTATTTTCCAGAGAAGAAACAGAATGATCATATAAAAACCGATTTGGCTAGTAAAAAACTACTTCATCAGTAATGTTTTTTTTTTTTCACAATGAAAAAGTAATTTGACCAGTTATATTTCTATTAATTAAAAAAATATTGGCCTCGGGTTATAAATCCTTTTTATTCTACAAATACTCTCTTTACAAGTATATAAATAATGACAGGCACTTCATTTAGAGTTAGTTTCTGATCTATCCTCCGAAGCTTTTCTAGCTGCTTTCAGACGATTTATACCAAGACCAGGGTGTGGTTCTTATATTGTGATTGCGGCACAAATTTTGTTGGAGCTAGCAAATATAACACCCAATTAACGAAAACCGCCGTGGAAACTGAAAAAATTGAGTGGTACTTCAATCCACCTTCAGCTCCACACTTCGGTGGACTGTGGGAAGCCAGCATTAAGTCCATTAAATCCCATCTGATCCGTGTAATCGGAAAACAAGTTCTAAAATATGAAGAGCTTTGTACCGTCTTAGTACAAAACTCCAAGCCCAGTTGTCCTTTAGGTTCTGATCCTAACGACCTTATAGCATTGACACCAGGCCACTTCTTAACGTTGGCACCGCTTACTGCATTACCAGATAAAGATCTAAGCCATATACAGTTAAATCGGTTAACAAGGTGGCAACCTTTACAATGCCTCCACCAAGATTTTTGGAAGCGATGACCAAGAATACCTTCATAATTAATATAACAACAAAAATGGAATAAAGAAAATCCATCTCTTTTTACCCGGTGCACTCTTGATAATTAAAGAGGATCCAGTTCCTCCTTTAAATTGGCGACTTGGTCATATTGAAAAAATTCACTCCGGAACCGATGGGATTTCACGTGTTACTACTGTTAGCGTAGGTAAAGGATCAATGCAAATACCAGTGGTTAAGCTTTGTCTCCTGCCTAATCAGCAACCATAAAAATACAAACCTTGTATTTTATGGTGAGCTGTATGTTTCAGTCGAACACCCTGTATATAATTATTTGATATATATTAGTTATTTTGTATTTTAGAAGGATCTCAATTTAATTAGGTAAACAAATTAATTAATATTATATTTTATTTGCCCATATGGACTTGTTAAAATAGATAGTTTTTTTGTTATTTTCTGTACTATTTATTCTCGCGGTTACTGGTTACAAGTGACAATACCGCGAAGAAGAAAAGAATTCGATATCAAGCTGTGGTAATAGATACACGCATCTCATCGCTATAAAATAATAAACTGCTATTTCTCATTTTCTTTAAATATTTTGTGCATTGTGCTCTCATTCTTGGAATTCCTCCTGCTACTGGTTGCAACCATATCCCATATCGCACCGACCGAGCTCCATTGGAAATTGGTAAGTCGCATTGCAATCACACGCTATTTTTATTTATGTTTTCTTTTTTTCAAGAGTACAAAAAGCCAATACAGTCCATTTTCAACCGGTCATTTTATTGAGCGGTTGAAAATGGACTGTATCATACTTTTTGTTCCATCCTGTATATTTTACATACGTTTAGAAAACGTTGACAAATGTAAATCTACATTAAAAATCGTTCAAATTCATTTTTTGAACGCACTATTTGGGTTAAAAATAACAAAAAAAGTGGGGTTAACATTATTGTGACACCCTGTATTTATTTTAACCCTTTAGATGAAAAAATTTAGATTTATTAACCTATAAAAGGATTGTGGCAAAAGAAAATAAAAGCGAAATAATTAAATTATATTTTATTCTCATAAACGGAATTAATTGTCGCAGATATAATTATTAGACAGATTATGCTGCTAGTTAGTTTCAAAGGTTTTCATTTTACAACTGAACGGAGGACGAATTATTTTCTAACATCAGTTCTAGACTCTTGACAATGGTGAATATTTTTAGAGACAGTTTCAGTTCCTTCTTGCAGTTCTTGAAAAAACTGTCGAGGAACGTTTAACAGCTGTTAATGTTCATTAAACGGTACTTTCACGAGTATCAGCCATATAATTAACAAACATTTATCACCAAGGCTTGATAAATTAACAACTGACAAGCATTTTATTGTACATCTTGCTAACTTAATTCCTAGTCATTTATCCTTGCGCAACTAAAGAGGGCGCTGAAACTAATCGCAAGTTATAAGCAGCGGTATTGTCATTTTAAAATATTTGCGTAGACATGGAATGAAATGAGGTGAGTGTCTCACCGAATTAAAAAATAAAAAGGTTGCTTCTGCTAACTTGTTTTAAAGCAACCGGTTCTAGCTGAGTTCTTAAGGCACTTATGTTAAACCTGTTCAGGAGGTTATGCACTATGTATGAGGGAGGAGGTAAAAATCTCAGTTCTTATCCACTTTTATAATCGCAAAAGTAGCGAGAAACGCTTTGAGACCAGTTGAGGTTAGACAGTATTCCTTGAACTGTTGAATAAAAGATAGTTTACTGCCAAAAGACTATTGAAAATGTTATTTTAAATGGTGATTTTAATATTAAATAATGTTTTAAACAATGCAAAATAATTTTTAAATACTTTAGATACTAGTATAACTAAGATTCACTAGCAAAAAAAACTAATAAAATATTTAATTACAAAATGTCCACCTCTTTCTAATGTCATTTTAGCTTTGTAATTATTTTAAAATAAAAATTGAAATTTTAACTAAATATTCAATAAAAATATTCATTAATAGGTATTGAATTTGTTAGAATCATCATACAAAATTGTGTTTTTATAGTTCTTTTCAAATGGTCTAAGGAAACTAGATTTTTTTAAATACTTGTTATATATGAATTTCATATTATTAAGTCCAAACTGTAAAAGCAGGTTTCTCCTACATTTTTCGATAAATTGTTAACTAACTAACTTTAACCAGATATAAAAAAGTTAGTCTGGTAAATCTACCCACCAACTTCCATTTCATTGTTTGTATCTTTTTGCACACAAATTGCAGTCTAAAACCATATGCACTGTGTTGCCTGGGGTCCCAGTGGTCAAGAGAATTTGATTTAATAGGAGTTATTTATTAAATTATAATATAATATATTTAATCCGGTCCTGTCTAGAGGTTATATTACACACCGATTGCATTGAGCAATGATATCTGCCAAGGTCAAAACACCTCTGAAATATAAAATCCTATAAAATGGACCATCTAGTATTAATCCGCTTTGCTGCACCTGTTTATTGCTAAAGTTGTAATTTTTATCTATTTATATCTGACAAATGCAGCTGGATTTAAACATTCTCATAATATCTTGATTTGACAAGTAAAAGGTGTGTATTGGTAAACCTTTTCTTGCAAGAAATTACGCAAAATGCATTGCAAGAATAACTGCCATTTACAGGCCATTGTGTATTAAATTATTAATCCTCGCACAATACAATATTCTCGGCTGAATACAATAATAAATTTAAGTTTTTTGTTTTAATATTTTGAATAAATTGTATTTCTATTTCTAGATATAATTGAAGAGGTGGATAAAGAAAAGTAAGTTTTGAAAAAACTGTCTTTATCCACTATTCATGGTCATTACTTACAGCTGGCCCGTTTTAAGAAATTGACTGGCGTCGGTGAGGGGCATGGTGTAACTTACAAAAAGCCTTACCTCTTATATTATGTCCATTAACTGTTGTTTATGGTTGTCAACGTACACTTTCATCATTTATGACCTTCTATAGTATCCTTTGCTATTTGTGCAACCAGGTGTACCTATATATTTTATTTTTTGACACTACATGTTTAAAATAAGAAATCTGTAGATTCTCTAGATAAATGAAACAAAATACACACTAGGCGAAATATTTTGTTATTAAAAATAATAATTGAATAAGTTATTGCTAAACATTTGGTAGATTATAAAATAAAATAGCTTGGTATAATAAAAAACAAATGCTTTATTGATGTCTCCAAATTATTAACTTTCTGTCTTTTTTGCCAGTTTTAAAATTTTTATTAATAAATCTGAGTGTAAATTCATATTTTTTTCTTAAACCACTTTTTTTAAATATTTTAGAAAAATTGTCGATACAGTGCTTCTACTCACATAGTGGTGTGGAAGTAAAATAGATTAAAATAAAAAGAAATTCTTGACAAAAATATTAATTTTTTTCGATGTCCTTGGTAATAATTAAGTTTATTACAAATTTCGCTTTGCATTATCTTTAATATCCTTATTAAAAACAACGTGTGCATTTTTTTTATATCAACAGAAAACGTCTTGGAAAATGCTTGCATACATAACAAGTATTTTTAATTGTCGAGTAACCCCTTTAATTGATAATAATTAAGATTAGTGTAAATAATCAATTGGTATTTTATATTTTGCACAGATAAAGTCACTTAGCTTTCAGGATCACGCGGAAAGGAAAAAAATTCCAATGTTGCGGTGTACCTTTTATTTTTACAACAAACGTGACCTGCTTTTTTTCTTTGCCACTTCCATCACACCACATTAAAAGACAAACGAAAAATAAATAAAATATACAAATACGCACTAAAAACAGTAAAACTAATAAAAGTATCTATAACTTGGAACACAGTAAACGCACGAAACAAAACCACAGAAAATCTTACACTTCATGTCTATTCCTACTAAATATTGCTGGCTGAAAACCTATTGAAATGCGTAGTCCTTGGTGCATGACGTACGTCCGCTATTTATCTCCGTTCGATAGATTTTCAACACATTATAATGGCAGATATAAAACCCGATAAGTTTTGGAGCCATTGTATCAGTGAATAAATCAACTCCAGTTGTCAGTAGTGATAGGAAATAACGCTACTCTAGTGGAACGTTACATTCGTTCCAGTTCCGAAAAAATAACGTTCCAAAATAACGTTACTTTGGAACGTATTTCGCTAAACAGTATTTTAAGTTTACCAAATAACGAAATGTCAAATAATGTAGGTATTATTCTGTTATTCATTCCTCTCCTCAAATGTCGCCACGCCTAGTTTTATCTTCAAAAAATGCACCCTTATTGAGATATTTACATTTTAGAAAATCCGCGCATTCATAATTTTTTTCAAATGCATAATTTGTACTTAAAACAAACATCCTGATTAATTAAAGGGTATGTGCTAAAAATGTTTAACAAAGTATGCTATGGAAATAAGTGTAAATATAACATTACTGAATTATTTTTATACTTAACTTTAACACCCTGTATATTTAACTCACAGTTATTAAGCAAAAAATTAATATTTTCGGCTATAGAATCTGCATGTAAAATATCACCCATTCATTATAATTCACCCTATGTATATCCAATAACGTCTTATTTTTTATTAGAAATGTATTTTTTTTAATTTATAGAATACCTACCTATTTGTTATTTTTCTTTGAGTTTATTATTAAGTTTCAATATTATTTATTTTATTTTTGTTATACGTCGTAACGTTATCACCAAATAACGTTCCAAAATAACGTTACAGAAATAACGACCCATCTCTAGTTGTCAGTAGCAGACTGACCATGGTGGCGTGGTGGCGATCACCACAACTCCCCCGGTTCAAGACGCTCCATTCTTGATCCCAAAAAGTGCTCTTCCGTTCTTTTGCTAAAGAAAATATCTGATGTGGCCATCACATAACTTTCTTATATCAGTATATATCATCCTGATGTAAAAAAATCATTCTATTTAATTCTTCAAGTATCTCAATTAAATTTTAATAGTGTACCTTGAAATGTTTCATTAATATTTTTAAATATAATTAATTATCAGCGTCATTTGATACTGTCAATAATAAATCATGTCATATATATTAATAATTTATTCTTATTGACAATGACATTTTTGTAACTAAATTACAAACTGTTAAATTTATCCTAACCCCATTTTATGAGGTCAAATGTGCAAAAAATTCAGTTTACATCAGCTTTATTTAAGTACTTGGAAAATATATTTTACTGGCTTGATATAATAGACATGATTTTTTAAAATTTCATCAAGAATACATTTTTTTGTAAAGGCAAATACAAAAAAGTTTGGATCCCGTGGACCTCCTTTCAGCTGACCAATTTTGCTCATCATCGAATTTATCATTGTCTTTGGACTTTAGAACATGTGTACCAAATTTGAAAGCTTTATCTCAAAAACTGTGGCTGCTATGGCGGTATTACAGACATGCAGTTGTTTTTTCATTATAATTCGTCGAGATTCGTCCAGAAATGCAATACAAATTTTTATTTCTTTCCCGAAATTGTACCTTCCTTCTTCTTTCATTCATCATGTCTTTTCTGGTGGTACCACATTCATCAAATTTAATGTGTCATCTAAAATGTTGTTGAAAATTTTAACTCCCAAATTTGGTTATTGGGGATACACACACACAAACACGCGCGAGCGCGCACGCACGCACGCACCGACAGACATCATTCGGAAAATAGTGAGAATGGATTCAGGAGGGTTCAAAACATATAAATAAACAAAATTTCGAGGTCGAAAATAATCACAATTACTATACTTCCTTATATTAGGTATAAGAAAGTAAATAGTGTTCCAAGATTAGGTGCATAAAAAATCAGTTTTAATATTACCCCCTCACATATACAGGGCTTTCGTGGATATATGCCCTCGCCGCCCCTTGGTACAAATCGCTACCCTGGTGGAAATAGTTTCTGCCAATAATCTAATTTAGTCTTGCAGTGTTCTGAAAAACAATTCCAGAAGAATGAGTAAGTCTAAAAAATTCTGAAAAAGTATGAAAAGATCTATGTAAAACTTACTAATCATTTTAAAGACTGCATTTTTACAAGTTTTTGGACTCTTCTAGAATACTTTTTCAGAATTAATCAGATATTTCATGAAAATTTAGCTAAAGTAAAAGTAAGACTTTTTCAGAGTTAATCAGTAAAATTTAAAACATTTCAGATTTTCGAAAAATTATTTACTGTAGGTTTTCTCATATTTATTACTTCTCGTAAGGAATATAAAAACTTGATAGGAGGAGGGTTATTAGTAAAAAAATATTAATGTTTATATTCTATACATTTTTAAATTTTATTTACAGATTTTTTTTGATAATTATTATATACGGTTAAAATATACAAACTATTTTTATTAAATAATTACAAGACGATAATTATTATTATTATAATATATATAATACAAAGTATTTCAGATAAAGTTGGATCATTTGGATCATGATGCACAGAGCATTCTTGATTTCTATCATTAGTAGCAGCATTCATTTCATTTCCAAAAATTCCAAATCTTGCACCGCTAAAGCCGTTGCTGGTAAAACAAGTGGGCATGCATTATTATTAATGTTCACATAACTCCGGATATATCTGTACTTTTTACAATATTTTCGATTGGACATACGTGCTTTTGTTTATATCGATATAATCCTAACAATCAACACTACACTATTATTTTATAAACGAACACAAAAGGCACCTCTTCTACATTAGCTGTTGTCATCATAGATAAAGTTGGCATCATACGTGGAACGTAGAAGTGAAATTGAAAGTGGGGTGATGGCATGCGCAACAATGCATCATTCGATTTAGGATGGCCAATCAGAACCCCTGATTATGACTGACTAGACGCCACAGAGAACCTCTGTGTAGTCTGTGCTAGACGCGATAGACTTGTGGTTTTAGAATAAATTGTGTACTAATACTGTATTGTATGTTTTATTACGTGTATTTCTTAAATGTTTTTGAAATATTTTGTACCAGGTATATATATTTATTATTAGTATTAATTAAATATTCTTGAAATAGTTTATATTATATTTATCTTAAAAGTATTTCGTTAATATTTCTTAAAATCACTTGTATTATATAACATTTTATTAAGTGTATTCCTTAAATGTTTTTGAAATAATTTGAATTATATGTATTTTATTAAGTATTTCCTAAATGTTTTTGAAATATTTTGTATTATATATTTATTTGTAAGTATTTCTTTGTATTATATATATTATAATAATAATAATTATCAAAAAAAATCTGTAAATAAAATTTAAAAATGTATAGAATATAAACATTAATATTTTTTTTTACTAATAACCCTCCTCCTATCAAGTTTCTATATTCCTTACGAGAAGTAATAAATATGAGAAAACCTACAGTAAATAATTTTTCGAAAATCTGAAATGTTTTAAATTTTACTGATTAACTCTGAAAAAGTCTTACTTTTACTTTAGCTAAATTTTCATGAAAGATCTGATTAATTCTGAAAAAAGTATTCTAGAAGAGTCCAAAAACTTGTAAAAATGCAGTCTTTAAAATGATTAGTAAGTTTTACATAGATCTTTTCATACTTTTTCAGAATGTTTCAGAATTTTTTAGACTTACTCATTCTTCTGGAATTGTTTTTCAGAACACTGCAAGACTAAATTAGATTATTGGCAGAAACTATTTCCACCAGGGTATAACCATCAACAAATGTCAGTCCGCCATTAGCAGTTGTAGCATTTTCATTGCAAATGATAGAGCATATTTTTTAGTATAAGAATTGGACAAAACTATTCTTCAATTACAAGAATAAAGTTGGTTTAAAATAATTAAAATGAAAAAGTAAATATAAACAAAAGAACAAAAACCAAAAACAAGTTTCTCAGTTTTCTCTCGAACATCTCAAAACAAAGAAGGTAATCAACCAAGTTCTGTTTACATCGAATACTGGGTAAAAAGTATATAACTTTAGTCTGATTAGAACGACGTCTCATACTGGTCCTCATCCCTAAAAACTTGACAAATTTCTCAGCATTTTGATATTTTTTGTGTTTTTTTTAGACACCCTTTAAATCCAATTGTATTTTTGATAAAGGAATGTTGTTTTTGTGGGAAGCAAAACTATTTTATCCTTTGGAGTTTTTTTTAAACGTAAAATAAAAACAAATCACTCACAATCCGAGGACACAATGTATATTGTTCATATTTTTAAAGGTTTATTAAAATCGCGATTTTAAATTTATGGAGATTAGATACGTACTTTACGTTTGTCACGTCACGTTAAGAAAAGAAAAATAAAAATATGCAAGATATATCTGGGGTTTATATCCTTATAACAACACAACAAAACAACAAAGAACAAAAATACTCTATTTTTAACGTTGTTGACGGCAATAATTAAAATATTGTGCAACTCCACCAAGCCTGTAAAAATACATGCAAATTGGATCATACCCTAATTTAGATAGACATAGAGTGGGTGGACTAGTGACGTAACTCTGGAGCTATTGCGAAAATGTTATCGAAGATAATTATTGACGTGTCCTTATGGAACATGACCCTGCCTATGAACATAAATTTTACACCTACCCTTTGTACTCTCTTCACTCCTATACACAGGACAGGTTAATTTAACCTTCAAATCTAACCTCAGTTAATGTTAGCTTCCTCTCCTTAAACAATTCTTGCATCACATCCTATTATTTTTCACTAACTTAATACAATAAACGTCCCATTCAACAGTTTACGATAATTAAGATACATATTCATTTATCAGAGTAATTAATGAAGCTTATAAATTATCAATAAAGTATACTTTTGTAGGTATGTATCGGCTGTTAAAAACGTAGACCCGTATCATTGATCTCATGTTCAAAGGTCACAGTTTAAGAATAATTGTAACAGAGATTATTTATTATTACGTATCTTTCGACAGATTGTTAATTTTCTCATATTTTTCGTAGATTCTATTTACGCAATATTTCTTGGAAAAAACGTCGCATTTTCGTAACTGGGCCCTATCTTATTGGCAATTCCGAAGAGATAATGGATAACAAAATATTAAAACAGTACCGTGGCACCCGCAGGCAGGAGCAAGGGGGGCAATTGCGCCCTGGAATTTCCCGGAGTGATTTATTGAAAATTGAATTTATAATTGGGAAAATTATTCTAAGATGATTTAAAGTGAAGTTACCCTTAAAAAAATGGATAACAGAAATAAAAAAAACTATTCAAACAATTTAATAGATATGATACAGAAACATAAATCAAATACTGACTGCGCTTCACACGAAAAGGACCACATTATTCCACAAGCATTAACACAAAATTTATTTTTAAAAAGAGCAATTTCATTGGGCATATACACATTATCTATTGTATTTCAATGACTATTATATGACAACAAAAAGTAGTATTGGGATTGTAACGCCATTGGGTTGTCAACAGATATAGTTGCAGAAATCTATATTGTGACGGGACGTGCGGAGCAAGACGCGACATGTGGGTGAGAAATGTATAACACATGACATCTTCCGTCTTTTACACCGCTTACATTAAAGCGAGAAAGATGATTGGCACGCGACAGAGGCGGAGTTTAGTTTACATGCTGCGATACTTCAGAGCCGCACTTAATTTTGTTACCGAATCGTTTTAGAAGTGCTGATATGTTGTATAAGATAAATAATAATTATTTAATATCTGTTTATTTGCTGGCGTGTTTTTGAAAATAATTTAAGAAGACTATCGTGTTGAGGTGAGTTGTGTAATAGTGTAATATAAGAATAATTATTTTATATCTGTTTATTTGCTGGTGTGTTTTTGAAAATAATTTAAGAAGGTATTTGATGTAAAAATGGTTCGACTCTGGGAGGCCTCTACGTCTGCATCTTATTGTGTTT
Source organism: Rhamnusium bicolor (assembly GCA_029963845.1). NCBI lineage: Eukaryota > Metazoa > Arthropoda > Insecta > Coleoptera > Cerambycidae > Rhamnusium > Rhamnusium bicolor. The sequence goes on from JANEYF010000838.1 coordinate 296,687, forward strand.
GTGAAAATGAAAGTGATAGTGATTACAGTGATAAAGAAAATCAAAGTTCATTAGTGTATTCCATAAGAAAAGATCGGCTACATTTGAAGGAGCAAGCGAAATAAATTTGCCTTCATATTTACAATAATCTTTTGAGGCGACGAGCTAATGACCCTAATTTGTATGATTCGTATGTACTAGGTAAAACAGCATCTCTGACTAACGTTTCGCGCCCCACAATACACAATCTGGTGGAAGAAGGTACTCTCCCAAGAAAACAAAGATCCGACGTTGATCAATCGAAAACTATGGACCCAACGTTAGCTAAACTTTTAAGAACTTTAGTTTACGACGCGTATCAGAAAAATGACTATTGACGTGGTAGACAAAAAATTAAGAGAAATGGATTATCATCTAAAACATATTAAAAGAACTTTAGGAACTTGGCTGAAAAAAATTAGATTTAAATATCAAACTATTAGTAAACGCATGGCGATTATAGAAAGTAGACAAATAGTGGATTAGCGAAATTCATATCTAGAAGAGATAAAAGAACTTAGAAGAGAAAATAGACCAATTTATTATCTAGATGAAACTTGGTATGATCCTCATGACACCGTAACAATAGGATGGACTGATGGATCTAGGAAATGTCAATCAATCGCATTGCCCCCTAATAAAGGGACTCGGTTGATTATATTACACTGTGGATCCGTTAATGGATGGATGTTGATAATGCATTGAAACTGTACTGAAAAAACATGGAAGACTGTAACGTCGATTACCACAAGAACATGGAGGGAGAAATATCTGAGGAATGATTTGAAAATACCCT
>JANEYF010000838.1:300000-302500 GCA_029963845.1 Rhamnusium bicolor
CCCCCCCCCCCCCCCCCCCCTCCCCCTCCTCCCCCCCCCCCCCCCCTTTTTTTCCCCCCCCCCCCGTTAATAGGATTAAAATCGTCTGGACATCTTCACTATATATTTGCTTAATTGAATTTACTTTTTTTTAACTTTGCATGCAGACAGACCGATACTGTAATTAAATTATTTTTATTAGAGATAATTAAGCTGATTTACAAGTAGTAAATTTTTAAAATCACTTACTGCGGTGCTGTCATCACGTGGCCGCTATAATAATTTCATTAAAACATGAAAAACTTGATGTTTTTCATATCTTTTTTCTTATAATAAATTGACGTTTAAAACTATTAAAACTTTCTTTAGGCATTATGTTGTTATATCTTATTGTTCATCCTTTTTCCTTATTAAAGATTTTAATTTCTGTATATAAAGGTACTTAGTGGTTAATCCTTTATTTCCAATTAGGGATTTTGTCAATAGTAATTTAATAATATCTGGAACGAAAGAAAACTTCATAGTTATTATTTTCAAATTAATTGATATCCGATTAAATTTGTGGATTTTCTGTTTGATCTTCAGTTTTCTAATAATTACTGTTGAAACCTGTTGAATTTTGTTGATATCAAAAACGTACTTTGTGAGTGAAAATGGCCTGTGCTTCAGCTTTCCTTTTTGTGAAACGAAAAGCAACTTTCTTAAAACTCACTAATAAAAAACACAATTCGTATTTAAAACAAATAAAAAAAGTAAACATTAGTTTTCCATAAATTTCACCTACTAAATCTGTATGATTTAAAACGACTGCATGATTTAAAACGAGATAAAATTGTCGTTTTTCGTTATCACTAGACACCGGACACTTTCCATAATTCCCGAACCGGCGGATAGTGGAGCCAACATCAAAAGTTGACATAAATTCAAGGCTTCGTTGGATTTCCATGAAAATGGGTACTTTAAGGGTTACTGGAGTCGCTGATACCGATTTGATGTCAAAATACAATATTCAAGTCCCCATATAACGGGCAGAGTGGCCTATATACACATATGTATATCTCAAGACGGATGTTATACAGGGTGGTGCAATAGTGCGTCGGACTTTGGTGATTTTTCCAATGTGCATCTGCAGATGGCATTATTTCAACAAAAAAATTCGTTACATCCAAGTGGTTGAGAGATAATCAATAATAATATAGGAATGAACCGAGTCTAGAGAGGCTTCAAAAAATGTACTGATATACATAGTATTCCATTAAAAAAATGCACTTGATCCTGTAATTTCGTCTTGGCTCGCCCTGTATATTCGAAAATAATTTCCGGTTATAGACTTTTTTATCTAGTTTTTTTTTAATTTCTAACTATAGTAGAACTCGAGATATCGATGTCCGACGCACAATTGCCTCACCCTGTATAACACGGTTGAGGCCCGCATAAAGCAAGCATACCGTAGACACGTGTTTCAGATCTGTTGGTCCTCATCAGCACGATGTTGTTAAGTTGAAAAGATACGCACAACTTAGTCAAAACGACACAAAGTGACACCACTGACAGGAAGCCAGTCACTGATGTGTGGCTGCACTTAAAAGACCTTGTGTTTACAGGGTGACAGACAAAGTTTCTCGCATTTCGTCCATTTCTAGATGGCGATAATATTAAATTCTTATTTGTTTTCATTCATAAATGCCCTCTCCACAAATTAGATTAATGCCCAAGCGTTAACGTTGCATTCTAAGTAATCACTAATCAGTCAGTTTGGCAGTTTTCACAGACCTGAATGTTTCACCTGTCAGTTGGGACTCTGGAGGCCCAAAATCGATCATGGCATATAAACTCAAAAATATAGCTTTTAAAAAACACCTACAATATCGAGAAAGATCATGCAGAATCAATTTTGGAAGGCGCAATGCCGTCCAGGATGGCAAAAATACAGGCAAATTGACACAAACGGAAACCACCGAAAAGAAACCAGTCTATCATTTGATCATTTGTGGCTGCAATTGAAAAACCCCATTTTTACAGGGCGACAGGCAATGCCTGTTGGCGTACACATGCGCAAGTTTTCTAACTATATCTCTAACAGTTCATCTTATTAGTTAATGATCAAAAATGTAACTCCGAAACGTTGTTACTATTGTTTAGTTCTCAAGGTACCTAAATTATACATATTGATTTTCGATATAGAAACAGCTTCAATAAAAAAATATTACTATATTCGTTATTCGTGTGTGAATAGAATCGGCTGAATCAGTCACATATTATTTAAGAATTGTTAGACTTTTCCCATTTTACGGATTTATTCAACATTTCACAATCTACAGTTTGAAACCTTAAACTATTGTATCTTTTTTTTATTTCATTTATCGCATTTTACATGTGATAAATATGGATATATGTCGGACGTTACGTTTCGCGTAACGGGGTAGACGTCCGCCATGGCCGCTGTTATGGCCCATACCCAGTAATGTTTCTATTTAAATTTTTGACTTTTTCCTTATAACAAAGTGATTGCCGGCTTTAA
>JANEYF010000838.1:307500-316978 GCA_029963845.1 Rhamnusium bicolor
CCCCCCCAATTCACCAGCCATTACAGCGGCCCCATCATAATTTTGGGCAATAAGTTTAGCACCACACTGTAGATCATCGACTATCTGACAAACTATTATAGCATATAAAGCTGTGGCCGTTCTCTGCGTTGTTACGTCTAAAAATCCTAAAAAGCGCTCTTGGACTTTCCCATTTGGATTTATGTAGCGTATTACGATTGACAACTGATTAATCATCGTAAAATCGGTTGTTTCATCTAACATAATTGCAACAAAAGGAGCTTTTTTTATTTCTTGCTTGATTTTTACTAAAACAATATTGCTTATCGACTGAATCAAATCATTTTGAATATGATTTGATGTACCGCGAAATACCGTGGAGTGTTCCAGATGGTTACTTAAAATTGTATCGTATTTTGCTAAACTAAATTGATGAAATTGTCCCTATTAGCAACGCTCCGAGATTCAGTATGACCTCTAAATCTAAGTTCATTTTTACTGAGAAAACAAACAATGTCAATAAGTCTTTTAACACTTCTCGATTTTTTTTACAAATTTATTATGCTTACGGTCACTTTCTTTCAACTGCTGATCTAATGAATGCTCAATTCGTGATTTTCCAAATGTTTTTTCTTTTAACACCGCTCGCAAATGAGTTTCACACTTACCATGCCTCTTTGTCACTTTGTGAATGTTGTTTAAATCTGAAAAACCATTTTTATTCCAAACACCTTTTTCATTTGTGAAAAGTACACATGGCCAACAAAACAATTTACACAAATTTTCACAACCCATTAACCACTGATTAGCACTGCACATTTCAATATTAAAGTACATATAGCATGATTTAACTTTCGTTTTTAAAATTTTTAAATCAGGTGTTGGTCTCCCGTTTCTAATAATGTACAGTTTATTTTGAAACGAATATGTTGAAAATCCCTTTTTTCAACAAATTGCACACCACACAAACTCAAATAATATTTTCCACAGTGCTAGGACCAGCTTCCATATTAAATAAGCAATTCTAAAACTGCTTATACGCGCATTAATATTCAACGTTTTAAAAATCACTTATCGCCGCACCACAGGTTTAGAAACATCAAAAAAGTTTTTACAAATATAGCACAAAAAAGCTGAGCATAATACTAGGAAGATTAATATTAAGTATAATATTAAAATCGATATTAAAATCGAGATTAAAATCTATAAAACAAGACGCATTACTCTGCTATACGGCTCAGATATCAAGATTATGAAGTGGGGATGGGATGCATTTCAAGAAGTTGCTTGTATCGAAGTCGCGCGGTTTCGTGTTGGTTCGATTAATCGAGTGCGGCATCGTTACGGTTTCAGCGTGCAACATTATGTCAGCTGTTGAAATGCAGGGCCGTGTCTATTGAAACTGGGTAAAAGTAAATTTTAGTGATTAATATATGTGATAAATAATAATTAGGTTCTAATTATGTGTTTTTTTAAATAATCCCAAGGGAAGCACCGCTTCCCTTGCTTCCATGGACCGACCACTCCTGCTATTTCTAATTATTAATACATATGAAAATTGTAGTTGCTCAGAGTTTTCAATTTCATATGTGAATTTAACTAATGCGAAACGATTGTATAATTTAGAATCAAAGTTGTTAATATCAGTGACTTGTATCAAACACTATAAAAATATTATACCTATTACCTAAGCCACATCCTGGGGAAATATTTGAATTATTCTTTTTCGAATCTGTCCAAGAGACTGGCAATGAATGATGACAAAGAGTTATCCATTGCTATTCCTTCATGTTGTTCGAAAAGTTTAGTGAGTTGAAGATATACTTTTTCTACATCTTTAAGGTAATCCAAGGTCTGTGGTATGGGAACACTTGGAAACAATGAACAAACGTCAAAGGCGATCAAAATTTCAGCTTCTTGTAACTGGATATTTTTCACCTTTTTAATGCAATCAAATAAGGTAGAAAACATTCAGTTACAAGAAGGTGAAATTTTGACATTTGTTCATTGTTTCTAAGTGTTCCGATACACAGATCTTGGATTAGCTTAAGAGATTTTTACGATCGATATCATATTCTCAATTTTTTAAAGTTATGTTAACTCAGCATCACGATCACATGAATCAAAACAAGCTTTCAACAGAATTTTCTCGCTGAGATAATTATTATAAATTAGTTTATTGTATAATTTTAATTTTTCTCTTCCAATAAATGACAATGTTTTCTCGGATATGTGAAGTAGTGCCTTAGACTATTAGATAATTAATTATTAATACGTTTTGAAATAACTAATAAATAATTTATGCAATGATCAAGATTACTGCATGATAAGTTACGCATACAATTTTACGTAACAATAGATATGAACTACTTTTGTTTCTGCAAATGCAGAAATATATAAATTAGTATAGTCTGTTTAATTTAAGATTTCTATTTTGATCTTCTCAAAAATGAGAAATGAAACAAAGGAATAAAGGATAAGTAAGAAGACTTGCAGATGTTTAGTCTGCGAAACCTATATTGTGACGGGACTTGCGGAGCAACACGCGACATGTGGACGGGAAATGTATGACACATGACATCTTCCGTCTTTTACACCGCTTACATTAAAGTGTGAACGATGATTGTTGTTTTTGCTGGCACGCGACCGAGGCGGAGTTTATCTTACATACTGGGATACTTCAGAGCCACACTTAATTTTGTTACAGAATCATTCTAGCAGTGCTAATATATTGTAAGTATAATATTATAAGATAAATAATAATTATTTAATATCTGTTTATTTGCTGGCGTGTTTTTGAAAATATTTTAAGAAGGTTATCGTGTTGAGGTGAGTTGTGTAATAGTGTAATATGAGTAATAATTATTTTGTATCTGTTAATTTGCTGGTGTGTTTTTGAAAATAATTTAAGAAAGTTATAGTGTTGCAGTGAGTTGTGTAATTGTGTAATATAAGTAATAATTATTTCATATATGTTTATTTACTGGTGTGTTTTTGAAAATAATTTAAGAAGGTTATCATATTGTAGTGAGTTGGGTAATGGTGTAATATAAGTAATAATTATTTTATATCTGTTTATTTGCTGGTGTGTTTTTGAAAATAATTTAAGAAGGTATTTGATGTAAAAATGTTTCGACCGTGGAAGGCCTCTACGTCTGCATCTTATTGTGTTTGTGAAAATAAAAGCGATAGTGAAAAAGAATTAAAGTTCGTTAATGTTTTCAGTAAGAAAAAAATCGGTTGCATTTGAACGAGTAAACGAAACAAATTTTTCTTAATGTTTACAATAATCTTTTGAACCGACGCGACGAGTTAATGACCCGAATTTGTACGATTTGGATGTACTAGGTGAAACAGCATCTCTAACTAACGTTCCCCATCCCACAATACACAAACTGGTGAAAGAAGGTGCCCTCCGAAGAAATCAAAGATCCGACGCCGGTCAATCGAAAACTCTGGACCCATCGTTAGCCAAACTTTTAAGAACTTTAGTTTACGACGCGTATCAGAAAAATGAAGTCACAATTTTTGAAGTGGTAGACAGAAAATTAAAAGAAATAGATTATCATCTAAAATATACCAAAAGAACTTTAGGAACTTGGCTGAGAAAAATTAGATTTAAATATCAAACTATTAATAAACGCATGGCGATTATGGAAAGTAGACGAATAGTGGAATGCCAAAATTCATATCTAGAAGAGATAAAAGAACTCAGAAGGGAAAATAGAAAATTTTATTATCTAGACGAAACTTGATGTGATACTCATGACACCGTAAAAAAATGATGGACTGATGGATCTAGGAAATGGCAACCAATCTCATTGCCCCCTAATAAAGGGACTCGGTTAATTATATTAAACTGTGGATCAGTTGATTGATGGGTTGATAATGCATTGAAACTGTGCGGAAAAACATGGAAGACTGTAACGTGGATTACCACAAGAACATGGAGGGAGAAATATTTGAGGAATGGTTTGAAAATACCTTAATTCCAAAATTAAAACCGAATAGCATTATTGTTCTTGACAATGCGAAGTACCATTCGAGACAACTATAAAATTCCTAACAAGAGTTCTACTAAGCTAGAGTTACAAATTTTTTTAACATGATCATGGAACATGATTTCTATTATGAGGAAAATTATAATAAAGCAGAACTGTTGGAAGTTCTACAAATGAAAAATTATGAGAAGAAGTATATTATAGATAATGTAGCGGAGAGATATGGCCACAAAGTGTTGAGATTATTTCAACCCGATTGAATTAAAAAAGTCGTAGAGTTAATTCAAAATGAAGTGTCGAAAATTAACAAGGAAAATTGGGAAAAAAGAATTAGGAAAGTAATTGATTATTTAAAAATGGCCAAATTTCATATAAATAGTGGAAATAAATTTATTATAAATTTGATAGTAGAGGGTAGTAGTTAATCTCGAATTGAAGAAAAGCGTGAGAACGACGAGGATTCAGAGGAAGAAGCAATGTGAGGTGAGGTAAAGTAAAGTGATGTGAAGTAATGTGAATTGAAGGAGTGAATTTTGTGATATCAGACATTACTTAATTCCGTCTTTGTGCCTTCGTGGGTCAGTGCTTGAGAAACATTATTTTTTAGGATGTTGTTATTTATTATTGTTATTATTTTTTTTCATTTTAACAAAAATATGTCTTTCTGTTTTTATTATAGTAAATAACTTTACTATGGTAACCTTTTTGGACTTTATCTACACAAATATTGACAGTGGTAAAAAAGTTGTTGCGTTATTTATTGATCTCTCTAAGGCATTTGATTGCGTGAATCATGAAATTTTTTTAAATACTTTACAAAATTACGGGATACGTGGAAAATGCAACGACTTATTAAAATCTTATTTAAGCAACAGAAAACAATACGTTAACTTTTTTGATACTTGCTCGGAATTTCAATCAACAAACACGGGGGTACCTCAGGGTAGTGTATTAGGGCCACTACTTTTCCTTCTCTATATTAATGACTTAGATGAGTGTATATCAGACTTTTTTTTGTGCGTTTGCTGATGATATCTCCATTGCTGTGTGTGACGAAAATATAGAGATTCTCATTGAGAAATTAAACATTACCTTAAATAACATAAACAATTATTTTGTCAATAAAAAATTAGTAATGAACCAAGAAAATACAGTCTCTATACAATTCCATCCTGTCCGGGCTCATTTTACCTCAAGTTTACTTTTAAAGTTAAATAGGAAATCAATACAGTAGATGGATTCTTTTAAACTTTTAGGTATCTATATAGATATAGCGCTTGACTGGAAATCTCATGTTCCTACATTTTCAATAAGTGTGCAAGTAACTGTTTTGCGCTTAAAGGATTACGTCTCATAACTAATTTAAATTCTGTAGATATTTTATTTTGCAAATTTTGAATCAGGGCTAAGATATGGCATTATGTTTTGGGGAAATTCACCTTCTGCTAATCGTTTATTTGTACTGCAAAAAAAGAGCAATCCGTAATATGTTTAATTTAAGCTTTAGGGAATCATGTAAATCCACCTTTATTGAGCAAAGAATTTTAACATTACCCTGCCTTTATATATTTGAAACTTTAAAATTTGTAAAGAATAACTTTTCTACATTCAGTCTTTTAAATGCTAACCATGCCTATCCAACACAGCATGGTTATAATTTGCAGTACAAGATCCACAGACTTGAATTATTTAAACATAACCCGTATTATATGGGATGTGTACTCTATAATAAGTTAAGTAGCGAATTGAAAAATGTGTCTAGTCTAAACAGGTTTTTGTCAACTATAAAAAAATTTCTTATAAGTAATGCATTTTATTCTGTTGAAGAATTTTCAATGTTTTAATATATCCTATGATCGTTGTATATTACTAGCATTACTATCTAGTTGACTTGTCCTATATCATTTTATGATCTCTTGGATTAATAAAGGATTATTATTATTATTATTAGAATTTATTTTTACGGAAATAACATATGTATTATAATACATATGTTATTTCTATATTAGACTAGGTACCAGCTCACAATCAGAATAATAATCAGTCTAGTCTGTAGACTAGACTGATATTTAATTCCTCACGAAATATCTATAGAACACTGCAATTAATTCTAACCTGTTTGCCTAAAAATTGCTCGTGGAATTTTAGGTACCGAAATATCTTACACTAAACTTTTTTATGAACTTATTTTTCTGTTGAAATATTCCTAAAAAAATCAAGAACTTAATGCACTGTATGAAAAAAAAAATGTGTAGGCAAAATCATGTAAAAGTTATTATTATAGAAATGTCATGTTTTATTTGTAAACGGTATTACATATTTTTTTATTATTATTTACTAAAAAAAAAAAGATAGAAACATTTTATTTTACGATTTACTAATCGCTCAATTTCTTTTAAGTCGAAAATATGGCGCTTTTAGGAAATTAATAGATATGGAGTTTTCTGACTAACTATTTCTAGAAAAAATAAAAAAGCTGATATTTCCGTTCAAATACTATAGGCCGAAAAAAAAAGAACCCTATTTTTAATAGCTCGAAAACTAATGGAACGCCTCGTATAATTAATATAGTAATTTATTAAATTTAAAGTTCATGTTTTTAAATGTTTAATAAAAAGTGTTGTTGACGTACGTACAAACTTTATGTTTTTATGGACAATTCAAAAGGATATTGCATAATTTAGTATTAGCCTAAACTTGAGAACTTATGTAACTTAAAATTTTGCAACAACATAAACAAACTAAACTATTAAAAAATATTTAACTGGAACAAGGAATCGCTTAATCGTAAATATTTTACAATAGTAAAGTCGTAATAATTAATACATAAAAATAAATAGATTTCATGGTGAAATGTACATCCCAAATTAACTAAATCTGATAAGAAAATATTCTTGTGCAAAAATAAATCAAATATATTCTTAACATTTAACAATTAATAATGTAATTTAATGGTTTTGGTTTACATATGTTTTTAATAACCGATTAGAATCCATCATTTCAAAAACAACATAAGTCGTAGAACTAAACTTTTACAGAAATCGATAAAAACCATATAATTCAATAAATAGCAACATTTTTAAAACTTGGCCTCCTAATTGTTGTTTTTGGGACTTGTGAAGTATATATTTTTTAATTGTTATGTTTTGTATCTTAACCAATGACTTCAGAAATAGGATAGACAAAGTATCCTCTTGATTTGTTGTAGTTTGATGTAAATAACTCAGTACTCAGTTGTTAGGGACATGCGCTTGTGCGCGCGCAGTCCCTGTTCGATATTCGGGTATTCATCACTGTTTACGTTTTTTGGTCGCCATTAGTTGCTTGTGTGTATTTTAAGTTTAACGTTGTGTTTACTGTGATTGTTAGTTTTTTCAAGACCCATTTTCTGTTTTTGTGAATAAACAATGGGAAAATATTGTGTTATATGCAAATCTCCCTTTAAAAGTGGAGTTAATCGATCTTTCCACAGGTAAGTGACATTACCATAGGCGTAACGGGAAAATGGTAAATAAAAGCATAATCTAAAATTAAAAATGTCTAGTGCAGTAATATTGTAAACATAAAAATATATAATAGATATTTTTTATTTCAATAATAGTAGTAGTAAATATAATGTATTGTTTGTTTTTAGGATTCCTTCGAATATTGAACGTAGATCTATATGGATCTCTCGAATTTTGAAATATCTGGGAAAGGAAAATATTCCTAAAGATAGTGTTGTGTGCTCAGATCACTTCACATCATATGACTTCTTAAGAAAACCCAGTGGCATAGTTTATCTTAAGGACTCGGCGGTTCCAGAATTACCAAGTTGTTCTAAGGACAATACACAAGTTTGGTAAGATATCATTTTGTTATAAGAAAAATAATACCTACTCAATTAATAGGTGTACGATTGTAAATACTTCTGATCACAGTTTTTTTTTCTTATTTTATGAAACAATAATTCTTCCTGAGAATGGGATGTCTCAAGATGATGCATAACACAACAGTTCCTGTGTATTAAGATAGGGAATTACTTGTCTATCTATTCTGAAGTCATTGATCTTAACAGTTAGAAATACAAAAAAAAAAATCTTTGACATGCTGTTTTTGAAGGGAATGATAAATAAACATAAAAAAATAAATATTTGTTATACATGTTCAACATTTTTTTTAATAAACAGAACTCATTAACACACAAATCCAATTGTTAAGAAATATTATAGCTAAAATATCAACTGTTTCCATGAAGGCTTATAATGAACAACAAAGTGCCAGTGAATCCTAAAAAAAGTTGAAAACATCATCGATTAGCATAAGAAGTTTCATCAAGAATAATTATTCAATTGACCAGTAAAAGTTGAAGAAACACTAAGAGGATGTGTCGGATCTGATGGAGAATAGAACTATGTTATGTGTTATGTATCATTATAAAATGTTCTAATTTTAATTTAGGCCATCGATAAAATTTACATAATATGAATAACAAAGAACATGACACCCGAACAAGAGGGATCCTGGGTTTTAGTAGATTTTTCTGAAATTTTTTTGTACAATATATTATGACCCAGGTTGACACTTGTATACGCGGGAAATTTTTTGTGAGCCTACAGGGTGTACCAGAAAACAAGTCCGAAGATTCCTTCTTTTGCAAAGTTTAAAAATATTATTTTTCTCTTTGGATATGAATATCCTTTAACAGGTTGAGTGCCAAGCGGTGGCAATGTGGTCTCGCACATGATTTTGCTTTACCGGCCGCGTGAGACAAATGTGGACTCTCAAGCACTTGTGTGACATTTGGCTGCGTAAGTCGACTATGGTCTCATGTAACTGTGTAAAACATATGGGATCATCTAATGCATGGCCTGTCGGTCCTGAAACGTTATTTGGCCTGTGCACTGGTGAGACCAGAGTGTCACCACGCGGCCGAGAAATAAATTTTAAATATTTAATTTTTTTAAAACAGGCAAATGATAAACTTAATACTTTTATTTGTTAAAAGTTGTATAACAAATATAAAAAATTAAAATAAACGACTCGCATAACAAATATAAAAAATTAAAATAAGCTTGATTCTTACAAAATCAATATAAACGATTCACTTGGTCGTTTTATGGACAACAAAAAAAACAATGTAAACAAAAGTGTTTCCCACAAGCTTCGCATTTATTATTGTCAGCACTCTCTGACATGTTAGAACATGAAGAATCCGTGGTGACACATTGGTCTTACATGGCATTTTAGGACAAATAGCCAAATTGGTGGCCGCGTGAGGCCAATGTAGCATCACAAAAAAAAAATTAAATTTTTAGGTAGTTTAGATTATTTTTTTCTTATCACAAACCACTGTTTGTGTGTTAGGACTCTATTATCTAAGTGTTTTAGCAAAAAAAAACGATTGGCCTGTGTGATCCAACTTTTTTATTTTAAGGTGGCACTCAACCTGTTAAAAAATCGTATAAAAAGTAGTATAATGATTTTTAAGTATATGTTTATTTAACGAAGTGTCCTAT